>JAOBRD020800648.1:3430-13522 GCA_027575215.2 Hydrozoanthus sils
TTAAGGTAAATGCTTCCTCCGAGGACTCCAACGCTCAACGTAACCCCGTAATACACGAGGGAACTGGTGAACCTGTGTTGTTATAAACATGCTATACTTCACCACTTAATGTAACACCATAGTATACAATGGAATCGGTGAACCTGTGGTGTACAACCTGTAAATATGCAATGTAGTCGGCGAATCGGTGGTGTGGAACCCTATAGTATACAATGGAATCGGTGAACCTGTGGTGTAGAACCCCATAATATGCAATGTAATCGGCGAATCGGTGGTGTGGAACCCCATAGTATACAATGGATTTGATGTGGAACCAAATAGTATACATGGAATCGGTGTAGAACCCCATAATATACAATGAAATCGGTGAACCTGTGGTGTACAACCCAATAATATACAATGTAATCCGCGAATCGGTGGTGTGGAACCCTATAGTATACAATGGAATCGGTGAACCTGTGGTGTAGTACCCAATAATATACAAGGGAATCGGTGAATCTGTGGTGTGGAACCCCATGGTATACAATGGATTCGGTGTGGAACACCATAGTATATAATGGGATCGGTGAATCTGTGGTGTGGAACCCCATAATATATACAATGGAATCGGTGAATCGGTGGTGTGGAATACCATAGTATACAATGGAATCGGTGAGCCTGTGGTGTGGAACCCCATAATATACAATGGAATCGGTGAGCCTGTGGTGTGGAACACCATAATAGACAATGGAATCGGTAACCTGTGTTGAGGAACCCCGGACTACACAATGCATGGGGATTGATAAACCTGCGATGTGGAGCCCCATAGTATATAATGAATTGGTGAAAATGTGGGTGGAACCCCATAAACACAAGAGAATCGGTGAACTTGTGGAGTGGAACCCCATAAAACACAAGACAAACCAACGAAACTGAGGTGCGCATTCCCTTAGTATACAAGAGAACTGGTGAACCGGCTAATATACAAGGAACTTGGTGTGTTTTCACTTAGTACACAATGGAATCGGTAAACCTGTACAGAATTGGTGGATCTACGGAAGCTCATAGTTAACATGGGAAACGGTATGCTGTGACGTGGAACCACATGGTTTACAAAGGAAGAGGTGAAGTTGTATTGTGCAACTCTTTAGTACCCATAGGGGTTGGCAAATCTGTGGTGTGGAACCACAAAGTATGCAATAGGAATCAGTGAAACTGTTGCGTTGAATCCCATAGTACATATAAAGGGAATTGTAGAAACTGTATATAAGTGGAATCGGTGAAAACTTGGTGTGGAATCTCTTAGTAAGAAAGGGGATCGGTGAAATTGTCGCGTGGAACTTCATAGTATACAAGGGGAAGCGATAAAATCGTGATGTGGAACCACATAACACACACAGCCAGGAAAATCAGTGAAATTTGGTGTGGAATCCCTTAGTAAACAAAGGGAATGGGTGAAATTGTGATGTGGAACCACATAGAACACAGGGGGAATCAGTTTGACTGTGGTGTGGAATCCCTTAGTACACAAAGAGAATGGGTGAAATTATGATGTGGAACCACATAGTACACAGGGGGAATCAGTTTAACTGTGGTGTGGAATCCCTTAGTACACAAAGGGAATGGGTGAAATTGTGGTGTGGAACCACATAGAATACAAGGGGAATAAGTTTAACTGTGGTGTGGAATCCCTTAGACACAAAGGGAATGGGTGAAATTGTGATGTGGAACTACATGGTACACAGGGGGAATCAGTTTAACTGTGGTGTGGAATCCCTTAGTACACAAAGGGAATGGGTGAAATTGTGGTGTTAAACCACATAGAATACAAGGGGAATAAGTTTAACTGTGGTGTGGAATCCCTTAGACACAAAGGGAATGGGTGAAATTGTGATGTGGAACCACATGGTACACAGGGGGAATCAGTTGGTAAGACGCCAGTCTGCCGTGTGGGAGGACTGGGTTCCATTCCCGGTGACAGACCTTCACTCAGGGTCTTAAAATAACTGAGAAGGTGCTGCCTTTGCTCAAACATCTGCAAACGGTTTCACCTTCGCGTTTTCTCATAAGGACGTTAAACCTTAGGTCCCGGCTGGCAGGCCTCGAAGGGCACATCGAGTCCTATTGCTTGTTCTCCCGTAACTCCTAGAGTCAAAAATGTCATAAAAACCAAACAAAAACAAAAAAAACAGTGGCTTTCGTTCTTGCAGGCGTAGCCACAAGTAATTGGGCTTAGATATTCGATTTGAACTTTGTTTGAACTTGAATCTGTGTTTGTAGATTTTTTGAGGAAAGTTTTTCTTTACAAGAAGTTGCTGGCAAACTGTCCATAAACGTACAAAATTACAAAAACTAAATTCTGTGAAAGAGAAGTGATACTTGTGATGCACGTAAGCTGGGAAAAAACTAGATTTGAGACTGACCATGTAACCCATAGTATAAGTGATTTGAGCAATTGCTGGGGTGGCCACAGCAAGTCCAACACCCCTCCTTCGTGGTCTGTTGACATCTGTTCATCCACGTTTAGAACAACCTTCTCTGTCGGCATTTCTTTCCTATTCAACTTGGCAATGTTATGGAATATCTTTTTTGCTTTATCTCCTTTGTTTTGCACCAAGAGCCAGCGCACAGACTCTGGCACCCACCTGTCACAAAAGCCAGTAGAATGAGCAAATACCACCAAATAATTTAAGGTAAAGAATGAAGAAATATTGATCGTTATCATATACACAATAACAATCTAACAAACTACTGTGTAGTTATTAAATCAAGTAAGTAAATAACAAATCAGTTTTGAAAATATCTATATACTGAACATGTTCAAATAGGAATGTAATTCCACAGACACTTCCTATGGCACTTAATGTAATATTATTTCTTACGTATTTATAATTAATCATTTAATATGGGAATCTTTCAGTTTATCTCATTAAATTTAGAGCATACTTGCAGTATTTTATTTATCTCGAAAAATTGCTAAGTATTATTTCCACTTACTACATCCACAAAGTGTTTAGATATAAATCTTAAGGTACAACCGTTGCATGAACCAAATAACCAAATTCCGGATCTCTTCAGAACTACACAACAATATGTCATGACTTACCTCCAAAAGAGGACAAGGGGTAGGGCTGGAGCAGACACTACAATGGACAAAGTTTGCCAAGTTCTTATTGCATAAGCCAAACCAGCAAGGACCATGAGCGATAAGGAAAAGAACACCCACACTAAAGTGCCAGCAAAACCACGTTGCTTTGGACCAACAAACTCTGTTGTTAACACATACAACGTGGCATAAACTCCTCCTTGAAAGAAACCAATGATGGTTCGCATGACCAGGAACAACCTAAATCAACAAAATATTTGACATTATAGTTCATTATCCAGTAATCTAATGCAAGAAGGGGGGGGGTGGGAGGAAGCTGAACCAGTCTGCAAGGTTTGGTAAGTTAGTTATCTCAGTCAGCAAAGGCACTCACTGTAGTGTACACAAAATAACCTTTTCAGAAAAGTCCAATTTATCAACACCTAACTTTGGAGTTGATAGCAAACTACTAAAGATGAAAAACGAAATCTTCCTAAACTAGTGACATGGAAAGCATAGCCTTTATAGTTAGGAAAGTTGAGCAACACATCATTCAACATGTATTGGATGAAAGCTAAAGCAAAATTCTTTATTGAGTCTAAATGGCTCATGGGGCCGGCACTTAGCTCCAGTTTCTGTAGTGTTAAGCGGATGAAAGTCCTTGACTCCCCCTGGACAGGAAACTAATCTATCACAGGTTATAAGCCCCAACCAGAACTGGTACTCATTTATACAGCTGAGTTGACTGAAACAAAGTCAAGTAAAGTGTCTTGCTCAAGGACACAACACAGTGGTCTGACCAGGTCTTGAACTTGCAACCCTAGGATTATGAGTTGAATACGCTGACCGTCTGGCCACTGGGCCACTGTGGAAAGGGTTTCTGATATCAACTACCTGGCTTGGCCAATGCAACACAAATTAAATTGCCACAAAGATTTTTTGGTAAGAAGAAAATGCAAGTAAAAGACATTTCAATCGTATCAGGTCATTCTTTTCGTCCTGTACTCATTTTTTCACAGGTTATTTTGCCCCATTTATAGCATCAAATGTATTTTTAAACATGAGGGGAGAAACAACCATAGCTAGGGGAAATAACCCAGCTAATTGTGAGAGACCCCATCAAAAGTAGTCTACATCCATGTTATAATTACAAATTCTTGTGTGTATACAGGATGATGTACATTATGCCTGTTGGGTTGGTTTACAAGCCATGCCAACTTCTCTCCTCATATGTGATCAAGCATTTATAAGGCTTCTCAAATTTAGGAAAATCCATCTTTCCCAATAGGTGTTTGCAGTTCTTCAATCTGTTTCAATGACTTAGCCCTGGCTTTGATTCAATATGAACTGTATCATAGTATAATATTAAATCATCATAGTATAATACTATATAATAGTATAATAGTAAAGTGTAATATGGTGCATTTATATAGCACTTTTCCATGTACATGTTCAAATGCACTTTACAATGATCAGTTTACCCCCAGCGAACCGGAAGCACATAAAAGCACAATAGGCAGCTGCTTCAAAGCGGTCCATGTACGCTGGTACTCATTTTACCGACCCCCAAAGGATGGAAAGCTGAGTGACCTTTTGCAGAAAAGAAGGTTGACCAAATACTCAACCCTCAACCAGGCTGGGAATCGAACCGGGGAGCTCAATATTGGGAGGCAGAGATCTTTCCACAGCGCCAACCCCTCTGCTAATAATACTGTAGTATATGTGCGCTTTATGGCATTATAGTTAACTTTATTAGTTATTTCTGGGAGCCTACAAGTGCCTTCCTTAGACACAAAAATCATTATTAAAATCACTTATTAAAAATTGTAAAAACAAATAATATATAGTTTAAAAAAAGAAGAAATGGAAAAAAGAAATAAAATCAGAAAATGTAAAAGTATTCCATGTAAAGGTGCTAGAGATGCAATCAAAATTTGTTGTTGCATGTACACAAATCCAAAGTTTTAGTGGGCCCATTGTTGATCACATGAGAGCGTTTTATTGTAACAAAGGTATTGAATCCCAAGAAAGTGCCATTTTCTGCATTATAATGTCAATGAATTTTGAAGCAAACTTGAAAGTCACTTTAATGTTCATTCGCAACACTGTGTGGTACCCATTTATGTTCTGAAACTCATAATTAGATTGAGAAATGTCATTTTAAGGGAGATGACATTTGATAGATAAGGGTATTTAATATAGACTGGTATGGGTACTCACATACACAGGTATGTGCCACTGTTCAGGGTATGATTTTCAGACCATCCAGTCTAGAATAGGCAGGGTTTTTTTTAGGTTTGTAATAACAGGGACTTTTTTGCAAATAACAGATTATCATCTAACTCCAACATGGGGCATGGGTAGGTGTGGCAGGGATTTGCCTACCTGGGATACTAGGGACCTCACTGAGATGTTTTGAAAATTTTAAGGGGAAAGGGGTGCCTTTTAGGCTAAGTTTCCATTTCCCAACTATCTACTCTTGTTTTAGTTGTTATAATAGAGGCATGACTAGTCCCTTCATTGATTGCAAAAGAACTGGTTGACTTTTTTAATTTCCATGGGAGTTCTAGTAAAAATTCTGTGTTGAAAAAGCCGGGACAAAAATGAAAATAACCGAGAAAAGGGCCTGGTGTCCCAGCCTTAACAAAAACCTTGAACAGGGTGTATAAACCACAGAAATTTTTGTCAATCAGAACACATTATAAAATTTCACAATATTTACAAACTGTTTCAGGTACAGGGAGAAACAATTTGAAATGAGCTGGAATGTTATTATTCAAAACAAAACAACAAATTCTTTAATAATTTTGCACTATAGTCTATTATGGTAGTGACTGTTTTCTATGATAGGCTTAGACAGAATAGGGGATTATGGTTGCTAGCCTCCCTCCCTCACACCCCCCACCCCCACCCCCTGCCCCAAGCGGTTTAAGGTATAGACATCTGCAGGTCCAACCAACTGTTTAAGGCTCGCTTGGGACTATATTGCATGGGTATAGTACATACTGGGATAGGCTAAATATTTAAGCTAAAATCCTTTCTCCAGCAAGCAGGGCTATGAGTCAGTCACATTTCCTGAGTGAGACAAACCTTTGAGACATTGCATATACTAAGGAAATAAGGAAGGGTTTTAAGTAAGGCCATGTTGTGCAACAGAAGCAGGAAAAATTAGGGCAATTAAGTTATCATAAACCTGTCAAAAACTTTGGTTATTTAATCATAATAATTATGCTTTATATTAATTATCAACCTCATTAGTCATATATTGCATATAATTCATAATAACATATTTTCATATATTTTAGTTGTCAGAGTATATGTATATAAATAGCATGATACCAACATCAAATTATATTACAAACCACAGTGATGGAACAAAAGATGATGCAAATGCAAATGTTGCAACTAGTGCAACTGCAGGAAACATTGCTCTTGTCCGTCCAAATCTGTCTGACACACGCCCAGTAAGCAGGCCTCCTGGAATCCACCCCAGGAATAAAACTGACTGGGCCAGACTTGCATATGTTGCTTGGTCACAAACAAGATCCCACTGTGAAAACCAAAATCAAGAATTGTTTTTAAAATATTTTATACTCAAAATTAATAGTATTATTTGTATTTTCTATCACAAAGGATAACACATATTAACATATTATATCAGGTGTTTACTGCTTTCCTGCCAGCTACAGCTACAGTAGGGCAATTGGTATGACCATGAATCCCAGCAGAAAGGGGATGGGGTTTACTCCAATAATGGGGTGGTGGAAATGACCAGAAAAAAATTTATTATTCCAGTGGGTAAACCTTGCTTAATGAGGAATAGTGGTGAAAAATTTTGTCAAAATCTTTCCTGGTTCTTGAAATAGCAACATTTAAAGTTCTCAACTGATGATATCATGTATACTTTTAAAATCTGCTGCCAATCTGGGACATAACCTTTGGATGTATTTAAGCCAAACTTGGGCTACTACTGTGTCTTGAGGTAGATAGATCATCGATGCAAGTTTGGCTCAATTTTATCCAAGGGTTGTCAATTGGCAGCAGACTTAAATAAAATGCAAATTTGTCAGAAGCATACATGACGTCATCAATTGAGAACTTTAAATGTTAATATCTCAAAAACCATAAAAGGTTTTGACAAAATTTTTTCACTGCTATTCCTCATTAAGCAAGGTCTATCCACTGAGGTAATAAAAAATTTTACCTTCATAAACACCTTAAAATAGTCTGTTTTTTTAGGGGTTGTTAAAGGAAGACCTGTGTTAAACCAATTACCTGGTATTTCATTTTATAGCCTGGTTGAAAAATGCAAAGATATTAGACTACTTGCAGTCCCATCTTTTGGCAAGTGAGCATACTGAATAAGAAGTTCAACAACAAAAATCCTATGATATGGTGAACCTCATTGTGTGAGCAACTTTATATTTATTATTTACTGCATATCTTGTTCAGCACCACCAGTACGTACAAACACTATGGGAAAGTTGAGTGCCATAAAAAAGTGATAAGTCCTACACAGTATTTGTAGTATATGGCAAATGTCCTAATACACCTGTGGCTTTAGGTCACTTAAAAAATATATTCATCATCAGCGTGTGCACTGATTTTCGCCAGCGCATTGACTCAACTTTTTTATTTATTGAATAAAAGAAATAAATTAGGAAAAAATCGAGACATTTTTTCCATTTTGTGAAACAGTAAACAGAGTGACTAGCAATTTGCTTGGCAGCATTTTGTCAAAGAGTACAGTAAAAATATACACGAGTAATAGATTTATAGTAATTATATAATATGAACCATATCAAAACTAAGTGTGGTAGTTGTGGTGTCGATTTACTCCCCAACAAACAAAAAAATTAAACGTAAAAAAAAGCGCCCTTCCTCACTGAATTTTTTGAAAACTTTGATGATAAACCGGGATAATTTTTTAAGTGTCCTTATCATTTAACTTGGCATTTTAGGATAACTTAAATAAGTAATTTAATGATTTTGGCAGATCTGAAGTATTCAAGTTCTGGGACACAAAGATTAACTCAATAAAAAAGAGATATATACACTTCCATCCACTTTATATTACGTACTGCATTGTAAGGAAGGTACAAAACAAGTAAATGAACCTTAAAATTCTTGTCCTGTCCTGTTCCACTGTCTGAATACGCCCCGCAAGTGAGACGTCCATTTAACCCGGACATGTTACTAAAAACGATGTAGTTGGTTTAACCGTACAGACAATAGTATCCCGGCCTGAACGCTTATTAGCTTCAATTCGCGCCTCTGGTTATTTATATACCATCTTACATATATCCAACACGCGCTCTTGGACTAAATAAATGATGATTGCAGAACTGAGAACAGCAGCAAGTTATAGTAAGAACAACAAACCTCCGTCACAATAGATGTGAATGGTTTCGTGAACTCCCAGTCAGTTCGGTTCATACTGCATCTCGCTTTGTAGAAGTCGTGACTGCTACTAAATGTTCCGTTCTTTGTACATACGTAACTATTTTCCGCACACTTCCAGTCGGGTTCCGCTCCGATAAAGACCATCACAAGCGTTTGGAAAGTCAAGACAAATATAATGAGTCCGAGCAGCAAAGAATTTCGCTTCTGGAACAAACCATAGCCTCCTATAGCATCTAACATATGATCAACGTCCTGCGCCATTCTAGAAATAATCAAGTCAAATGTGGTTTCACGTGTTGTCTGATCATGACTGGCAGGCAAAATGCTAGGAGACACGCGTATCGGGGGGAGGGAAATTGACGAGAGGTCCCAGGCAGGGGATCCCGGAGAATATGAAGTTTTAAAAAAAATTTAGACGGACCCGGACAGTTCGTGTGCTTTGGTGCTTTCTACTTCTTGTCGCTTGTTTTTATAACAGAAACGTATTCATCAGTATTTATGTTATGTCATAAAATAACGAATAGTTTAGTACAAGTGTGTAATTGATTTTCCAGCAACATCTTTTTCTTCCTATTACATAGCCTGTGAACAGGCTCTTCGCCGAAATGAATGGGAAAGGGGACTGGAGAGAGAGGGAAGGGAAGAAGAGCCTGTAGACATTCTTTTCAAAACACTGTTCCGCCCCTTTTAAAAATAAATAACTAAAATTAGAAACTGTCAATCAGAAGTGAATATTTACTTGACAGGTCGTGACATTTGTACTCCATGGTGGCATGGCGAAGTCGACAATCAAGAATCCCGGCAGTGTTAATAAACTCAATCTACGAAATGCTAAATGTATCTATCGTTTCTGTAGAAAACTTTTAACGGGTTAAGTTCCTCGTGTGTCAATTTTAGAAATTCACAGAAAGATAGGAATTACTTTTTAACCGAAAAGGACAACGATGTTTTTTTATAATCTCTCGGCCATACGCTTTCAAAGAGCCGCAATATCCAAGTATTACTTGGTTAATTTGCGCCCGTCAAGAACCCAGAATCAAGCTATCGTTGGAAAAACTTTCTAATTAATGCAATGATCAACTGGTCAGTGATGAAGAACAGATATTTCATGTCTCCGTGAAGTGATTGTCGAAATCGCCTACAAAGCTTTTGTTTTCGATTTCACAGAAATCGTGTGTAGGAATAATGTTAGGCAAAAAGTTCGATCAACATGCCCTAAGAGAGTAGACAAACAGAAAAGAAACTAATGGCACAATTTCTGAACGAAACTGTAAATGGCAGATGAGGCAGTAGCTGTACGATGTCAGTTTGAAAACAGACTTTAGCCTTGGGTATTTAATATATTCCGAGCAACTATACAACAACACAACAAATGTATCGGTGTTCTACTGCAAAATATTTCTAGTTCGGCTACCTGACAAAATGAGCATGTACAATCTATGGAAACATAATTTATGCCAGCAGGAAGAAGCTACTGAATTATAACTGTTTGGAAGACATAAGTCATAAACAAATCAAACCACAGGCTTACCACCCGCAAGTGGCTTATTGTATACTGTGTTCATTGGTTTCTGTTAATAAACTGGTGAATAAAAAATATTGAAATGTAGTGTTGTCAATCTTAG
>JAOBRD020800754.1:0-13522 GCA_027575215.2 Hydrozoanthus sils
TTACAGGTAGCCAGTACCTACTTCTAGATCTATTTATAATAATTGTAAAACTTGTAATATGTAAAGCTTTAGGTAAAATAAATTGTTGTTGTTACTCACCCTGAAGCTAGTTCCTTACAATGCAGTTTTCATTCGATTTCGGTAAACCACTCAACGAAATAAAAACGGTTTATAAGACAAATTTGTGGCTCAAATTGCCGAAAAATTAAGATCAAAGAGCCTCGGCCAAATGTACAGGTTCTTATAAAAAAGGGTTCAGTAAAGGCTTAGTTCTTCTGACCTGGGAGGCCTTAGTGCCCTATTACTGGCTGTCTCCTAACCAGCACATAGTGCAACATTTCAGATTTTACGTCATCAATCAGTTCCCACAACCACTGTTCTTACAATTTTGTACACATTCAGTGGGAATTTGAGCCTGTTTGTTAGCTATGCTGTGCCGATGAGGCCAAATAAGGCCGAAACACCCGTCCATGGTAACACTCAGGCTCAAATTTATTTTTAAAGGTTCAGTACATGCAGGCTTAGTTCTTCTGACCCGTGAGGCCTTAGCGCCCTTTTACTGGCTTTCTCCTTACCAGCACACAGTGCAACATTTCAGATCTTATAATAAAAGCATATACTTATATTCTAGCTTTTATCGAAGCTCGGATCTTTTTAGATCTATACACAAAGATACTTGTGTTTAGAACCATTTCATTAATGCTTACGCGGAACATCCAGTCTCAAAAATAAGACGTGCTTTTACTTTTAGAAAAAGGATTTAATCCTGATGTAAACTTACAGAAAAATAGACAATACAATGCGTGCAGACTGTCTACGAGAACCTTCTGCTTTAGTTTCAATTTCAGTGATTAAAATGGGCAGTCATTGACAGCCAACAACGCCTTATTTATAATGTTTCCTTTGACTCGGAAAAGATTTATGTGGTTCGGTTAACAGTCAAGATTCGCTACCCTCAGTTACTATAGGAAATCCAACAGCTTCCACAGCCCAATCATTGGATTACAAGGGATTACATTTTAACATTCTTATCCGAGAAGACTCGGAGGTCTTAGAGCAAAGGCAGCACCTTCTCAGTTATTTTAAAGAGCATATGATATGCAATCAGTTTGTCAATTTTCAAAAAGTATACTATAAAGCACATTGGTTTGTCAAGTTTGAGAAACATACGATGAAAGTACGCCAAGATACGGCGCATAGAATTTTCAATTTTTCCCGCTAAAAGCCAACAATATGACGCAACAGGTCACGTGCGTCTCACCTCAGTTCATTTAATATGGTGACACGAAGTAAAGAGATAATTCGATTTTAAAACATCCGTAACTGCTAGAGTTTTTGATAGAAACTCTATTAGTTGCAGATGTTTTAAAGTCGATTTAGGATGGACTGAGGTGAGACGCACGTGACCTGTTGCGTCACATTGTTGGCTTTTGGTGGGGACACTTTTAGCGGGAAAAATTCAAATTTTTATGCGCCGTATCTTGGCGCACTTTCATCTTATTTTTCTCAAACTTGGCAAACCAATGTCTTTTATAGTATACTTTTTCAAAATTGACAAACTGATTTCATGTCATATGCTCTTTAAGCACCCTGAGTGAAGGGCCGGAAATGGGAATCGAGCCCGGGCCTCCTTCGCGACAGACTGGCGCCTTTCCAACTTGGCTAACCAGGCGGCGGTCTTCTATCCATACTAAATTGATAGAAAATTACCTAAGCTCCTGAATTGACAGCCCTGCTACAAGCCAACCATGCAAGTCACTTACATCGAAAATATCCCAGGAAGTTTTAAAATCATTACGGGAATCTGATACGCCGATGAAAGTGTACTCGTAGATAGTAAGTCTAGACATGGTATTTCATTAATATAAGTAAAATCGCATAGATCTTCAATGGGATTAAAATATTTTTCAGCTTGTTTTCGTACAGTCTATTTCAAAAGGCACTCCACAGTACTGAACAGAAACTGAATTGAATACCGAAGTCGGTTTAAAAGTTGAATCGACTCAGCTAAAGTTCTTGTTACGAAAATACTCAGACGATTAAATTTCTTGTTACGAAAAACGAACGAAAATTTAATCGTCCAAAAAAATTAACTTCGAACTTTAAAATGTCTGAAAGTTTTAAAATATGCTTTATTTTAGCTAGTGACTTAACATCTCAAGAGTTAAAAGCGTGGGATGTCAGGAATCAATTAAATAGATTTAAAGACGTTTAACAACTCGGATTTATCATCTTGAAAAATAATTTATTTATGAACGGCGAGCGTTTCTTTAAAATGAAATGGGTTTAACTAATGACACCAAAAATAGCTGACTAAAGAATATTTAACGCCGTCGTTTTTGTTGGTGTCATTTTTTCTAAGGTGTATAGATTGTTGTTCAATTATTTAGTCCTTCAGTTGACAAATTTCTAAAGTGTATTGACAGTCGTCGTTTGTCCGAAGTTTATGAATATAAAAATGTCTGAAATTTTTGCGAAATTAAACGTCCGAAAGTTTGAGGTCCGAATATTTTCGTAATTAAGGTATTTCAAAACTGCTTGTCCAAGGATTTAGTGTGCTACTCTTTGTCAACTGGGAAATGGCTTGCACATACTTGACTGGTGTGGCAATAAAACAATCAAATTCGACATCTTTTTATGAACGCTCAGGACTGACTACGCGCTTCAATAAGAATTCTTCAAATTTCCTGTTTATAAGAAGTTTTCCAATTAATACTTAGCTGTTAAAGGTAAAAATAACAAAAAAAAAATGTTTTTCAGTTTTCTTGTCGTACATTGTCTGCAGTGCCAATGTATCGAATCAGTGGTTGCTTACCTTTAGAATGATGTCACCTTCGTATAACTCATTCGTATCGAAAGCTGAAACAAAAAAGAAAAATTATTTTTAAGTGTCAAAACAATATACAACTAAGGCTAACTTTTAGTATTTGTCATGCTTTTGTCGAAAATAGAAAAAAATAATTTTAAAATGATAAAAAGGCAAAGTGGTGCATTTACATAGCGTTCTTTCGGTCGGCGGCGCAGTGGCTGAGCGGTTAACGTATTCGACTTGTAATCCTAGGGTCGCGAGTTCGAGCCCCAGTCAGACCACTATGTTGTGTCCTTGAGTAAGACACTTTACCTGACTTTGTTCCAGTCGACTCAGCAGTATTAATGAGTACCAGTTCTGCTGGGGGCTAACCTACGTTAAGTTAATGTCCTTTCCAGGTGGAGTCAAAGACTCTCATCCGCTTAACTGATTAGAGAAATCGGAGATAAGCGCCAGCTTTTAGTGAGCTACTAAGGCTCGAGAATTTAGCTTAGCTTTCCATATGAATACTCATAGGCACTTTATAATGATCAGTTTACCCCCAGGGGATTGGAAGCATAAACAGGCGCAATCGGCAGCCGCTTCAAATCAGTCCATGTATGCTGGTACTCATTTTACTGACCCCGGAAGGATGGAAAGCCGAGTGGGCTTTAGCTGGAAAGAAAGTCAACCTCAACCACGTTTGGGATCAAACTGGGGACCTCAAGGTTGGAAGGCAAAGATCTTACCACTGTGCCAGCCTCTCCGCTATACAATTATACCGATTTTCAAAAATAATCATGATATTGTTAACTTTTGTTACTTATTTCTGTATTTTAATGAGTAACTTGGGAGAATTTTTTTAAGGTTCTTTTCTAGCCGGCTTGTTACCAACTTTAAGGAGAATATTAGGGGCTTTTTCTCTAAAAAATTAGCCTGGATTTTTAGGGATAAGTTACAAGAAAACTGGGCGATTTTAGGGATTTATAAAGAAAAAACAACACTGCTTATATTTTTCTCACTGATATTTAAACAGAAACATACACTAATGATTATGAGTCAACAAAAATGAAAATGATTTAAGAAAGGCTAGAAAAAGATTGTACAATTCTCGTTGTAAAATAACTAATGTGGATTGAATATTTATTAGAGATCTAAAGTCACTGATTGACGTTATATACAAAGAGTGATTACAAGTTGAAGGATTATCTTTAGAATTAGTCATCATATGAACTTCTGAAAAGATTCCACTTCAAAAGTACGGATTTTTAGGGAAATGAAAACTAAAAACTTGCCATAAAAGCAGGACTTTTTAGGGCATGAAGAAATAAAAAGGGATATTTAGGAATTTTTGGACCACCAGAAGGCCTAATTTTTTTAGTAGATGGCTAACTTTGTTTCTTCTCAATAACAGTGCGACTAATTTTCATCATGGGGTTATAAGGTAAACTTTGGTGTTTACAAATGTTGTACTGAAGTGGAAAGGTTAAGCATTTTGTCCATTTTTTTTATTCTACTCACCAGCTTGGTCCTTGTATATTTTTGAGATGGCAATAGGTAGGTTGCTTTCTCTGCCACCCTGAGGGGAAAAGCTACAAATTAATCTTACGGCAGCACCTTTAAAAGATCTGACGACAATTCATCAATTTTTTAATTTCATCAAAAATTAGCTTTAGTCCAATTAGTTCACTGTGTTACAACTCTGAAATCATTTAGCTTAGTTTGTTAAAATCTGTTCACAAATTTTGTGCGATCAGAGTTCATAATTTCTCTAAGTATAGGGTAAAATACTGTAACTGACCTGATAAAAAAAAACTGTATTTGTAAACTTTTTTTTTCAAAGATATCTTAGTCTAATCTTTGTTTGTATGTGAAACACAATAAATTAATAAGAGTTTTATTCCATACTGGCTTAATGTATATATTGTGCTCTGTGTGTACAGTATAAAAATGTGATTTGACTTTTATTTTCCTTTGTTTTTGGATACTGTAAATGTCCTAATAAGCCCCCAGGGAGGCTTATCTATTTTCAAGTCCTTCGAAACAGGGGGCTTACTAGAGAGGGAGGGAGAGAAGTCGGGGTACTAAACAGATTTAGTAGCAGTTAGTAACTCTTTGTTCACTCTGGCATTACTTAACCAGTTTTTTTTAAACAACTAAAGCAGATAAAACCTTTGACAAACTATATTTGCGCCATGATAGTTATGCCTTATGTTTTAGCTCCATCGCCTTTTAATCAGGATGGGGAGACTTATCAAAGGGGGAGGGGAGGGGGGGGGGCTTATTGGAGCATATATATAAGTCATGTCTGATGAGTTAAAACAAAGGAAAATAAAATTCATACCAAGGACTTAATCAAACCACAACTTAATTATACACTAAATCACTTGTTTCTAATTCCCATGCATTTTTCTTTATCAAAATTAGCTTAAATTTTATCAGAAGACAGTTACCATATATATTAACTCAACACCCACCTTAATACTCATACCCAATCCTCCGACTTTTCTCCGAGCAACTGTCACTGATCTAACCTAAAAAAACACACAGGATAATTGGATTTTAACTGGTTGTATTGCTAATAAAGGTACTGCTAAATGCCAACAAGCTGACGTCAACACTCTAAGCCATGCCATAAGGTCACCATGATAAGTTCCTGCTGTGATAAAGATTTCAAAAAACTCATACTTCGACAAGTAAAAATAAGTTTCTAGCTAAACTTGAAACAATAAAATTTTCCTTCATCACAATATTAAATTTTGCTTATAGATTGGGAGGCAAACTGTCTTTCAATAACAGTTTTGCAAATCTTTTGACACATTTGCTTGCCTGCCAGCTTCTGGTTTGCTTAGTTTAAGAACAGCTCAATTGAATGACTCTATCTGTATAATTAAATAAAACTAGACAACTGACTGCATGCTAAGGCCTCAATCCACAAAGAAAACAGGCAAATGGAATATCTATTTTATTACTGTTCCACAAGGCTGACCACTTCAAGGCCATATGGATGCATGGAGGCCAGGGAAGGTGTGATGTTACAAAAATTACCTACCTTCAAATGGCGTGTTTATACAAAGTACTCCCAACTAAAATCCATACTTCTCATGTTACAGTTTAGAGGAATATTCATCAGGATTGAGTTTATGATATTTGATGAGTTTCCATTTTCTCTTCACCAAAATGTCTCATTTTGAATGAGATATGTAAGGAGAAGTTGATGTTGATATTAAACTTGCCTGGGCTGAATCAGTTAATATTGACTTTTTAACCCATAGGACACTAAGGATTTCTTACTTAAAATTGGGATGTTGATGTTTAGTATATACCAGCTCAGCTACGCGCAATTTGACTGGTTTAGAAATAGTAGATTTAATGAGACTGAAACAAAATGGCGGACGGAAGTAGTTGCTTTGCGACAGTTTTGGATCACAGTATTGAAGTAATTTGCTTTAAAAACATGAGATAATTAAAACAATCTAAAAGAGAAAAAGAAACTCTATTTTATGCCATTTATGACTTTTTGTAGTTGACAAACTGTCAAAACTTGTTTGTTGTATGTAAGGCTGCTCACACATGAGTCTCATCATGCTCATCATGATTCAAGTGATGCGATAAAAGTGTTTTTTTTTTTCTTAAAAGTTTTTCGTTTTCTTGAAAGGAAGTTTGTTGCCTCGCTGATATATATTAAAACAATTATTCTACTTCAATTGAGGTGGATAGTGGCTTAATGAATATATCTGCCTTTGGCGCTCAGTATATATTCTGCCACTATCCACCTCAATTGAAGTAGAATAAGTGTTAAGTATAGCCTCAAGTAAATTACAAGAAATAATTCTACAAAGTTCATTCTTATACAATATAAAAATAATAAAAACACACTCATTAACTAGTGTTCATATAAAGGCCCAATACTCACTCCTTGGGGGATTTTCTTTCCATCATTTGAGACATTTGCATCAAGCCCCTAAAGGAAAAGAGAATCTGAAAACTACCATTTGTATATTACTACTTTAGAAGTGTACTGCAAAAATTTTGTAACAGATCATTCCACTCCCTCAGCTAAGTGTAATTTTTTAGGAAAACTTTCAATTCAAAACATTTTATAAATCGTAATAGCATAGAGGGAAAGACACGCTGCATGGAAGTTGGTAAGGGAGGGTGGGGGAGGATGGGGCGGGGAGGGGGGGGGGGGGGTAACAGAGCACTTAAAGATTTACAAGATTTTAAAATTCACTGAAGTAATTTTCCTACAAAAGTTTTCGGTTTTATTTAAAACTTTACAGTCAATCTTTCCCAGTTTTCTACTTTTGTTCAAAACTTATTGTAATTTTTCCAATTACTGTTTTATTTCACATATTGTAATGCATATAGATGTTTGTGCAATATAAAATAAGTTCAGTTTATCATTGTTATTTATTATACAGCTAATGGATATATTTACCAATAATACTAGATATTGACCAAAATAAATTAAAACATGACTTGCAATCTTTGTTTTAGCAGACAATAAAGCTGACAGAAGTTTAAAACACTGTATATAACTAGCATAAATGTAGGGTCTAGTGCAAAAATGATGTACTAAAGTGTCTTTTTTCCCTACTTTATCCCTATTATCTCTTTATAGCCAATTGGAGAATTTAGCATTTCGTACAGTCACTTACATTGTTTTTGCACTAGACCCTTCATTAGTACTTTACTTTAATTTTCTAAGTTCAACATGTGAACTAATGATCGCTTCAAAGCAGCCCCCGTACTCTTTTTGGGAACACAATAATCTCCCACCCCACCCAAATAAGATGTCCTTGAAAAAAAAATTAATGAAGAACTGGTGAACCAAAAACTAAATAAAAAACTGATTGCTGGTGCGAGTAGACTTTGTACAGTACCTGTAAATTCATACAATTATAATATATATATATATTATATGCTCTTATGTACTTACACAAAAAAACTGTTTCAAGACTAAGAGAATACATTTTGAAAACAAAACTTCAGGAAAATAACAAACCAATTTTCTGTTAGTCTGGCACATTAAGCAGAAAGTAACTGTTGCTGTATAAAAATATAGTTTAAATTTATATATAAATACAGCTTAACATAGCATGTTATTAGTGACAAATTTTGTAGTCATGAATGCATAAGTTCTATGCAATTAGAATAGAAAGTATGTAATACAAAAAACAGCCTGTTAGAAAAGGAGTCTGCCATTAAAGTCATGAATTGGCAGTGGAGGCAAAAACAAATTTTTTTGGCAGGGGGTGGGGCACATTATTGGAAAATTGTAAGTCAATATCAAATCTGAAATTCCTATTCATCGATTGTGTTGTTAGCCAGAGAGCTATTAGGGAGTGAGGGCTTTCCCAAAGCATGTATGACTGGCTGGTGCTTCTTTGGTTTTGTTGTAACTCAAGCATGTTCATTGGTGCTCAATCAATAAAATTTTTCAAAACATTCAATTCTTCAGAGCATACCAAGTGTAGTCATAGTTATACTGTTCACATATTCTATATTCTTTGTACACCTAATATGCCATTAAATTAAACAAAGAGGAAGGCAGAGGCTTCTGCCAAAACAGGTACATATTAGTAAAATTTGTCAATGATGTAATTAAATGAATTTTACAATAAGTTTAATGCTATGTAATCACAATCATAAACCTAATCACATGCAATCATCATGTATATGTTATTTCTGAACAGTCAGAATACAAAGAAAATAATTGAATGGTATTGAGTTCAATATACAACCAGGTCCAGTTCCTGGCAGAATGGTAGTTTGAAATTTAAAGAGTTACACTACAGGAATAATCAACGAACAAAGAAGAAGTTGGGTGTCATTGAGTTGAACCAGATTTTAGCTGGCAGAACGACAGTGAGTGAACAAGAAATGGATGGCATCACAAAGAACACCAGTCACTCACTCACCATTGGACTTGGCGGCACAAAAATCCATGATGGTGGATGTGATGATGATTGCTGCAAAACCAAACAAAATGCTTGTATGCATTGCAATATGAGAGCAATAGCCCATGACTGAACTAGCTTGGCAGCATAGAGTGAATAACAAACGAGTAGCTTGGTTTTTATTCTATGACTAATGTTTTAGTTCATCACCAAAAATTCTGCAAACTAGAAACTGGAAGCATTAGGTTCTCAGTGAAAGCTTATATGTCAATTTGTAGGGTTTTTTTTACAATATTCAAAATCCTTGCGAGACACCCAATAGAATTTAAAATTCAAGTGATCATGATTCTTGAACTCTTAATAGTATGAGTGAAATGTAAAACAAAATCAATTCAAAGAACCATTAAAAGTAGGCCAAATTAAAAGACAATAAAAGAAAAAATGGTCTCATTATAAACAACAGTAGCAGTTGAAAATGGAAAGCTGTTTTTACAATGAAAGTCCTACAGTTGCTACACTTGAAAATTATTTTCCAGAGTTGTTTTTGACATTTTGCAGACTTAATAAACTATAATCACATGATAATCAAATGAAAAGTAAGATTATTTGTCATTATTATCTCAAACTGTTTTCACAAATGTTATCTTGGAGTTGATCCAAGGTACAAGGTCAACCAACCAGAGCCAACATGGTTGAATAATAGCTGCATTCAAGTTGAAATAATTTCTTGAAATTCAAGTTGGACGACTTAAGTTTTATATAAACAGCAGAGCCTACGGCTAAAGTTACTGGCTTTACACTGGTGTAAGATCCGAAAATCTCGGTTTCGGGTGGTAATTGAGTTACCCCAAACATAAATCACGTGTATTTCCGGTAACTGCACCAAAACAAACTCTAAGATATAGATATTGTCTGTTCCAAAACACTTTGACAAAAAAAGAGAACTGTCCAAAAGGTATTTTTGCTTGAAAAACTTAAAACCCAAAACACTTGTTAGGATACACGGACGATTTAACTTCTTAAGTTATATGAGTCACTTCAGAAAAATATATCTGAAGAGCAAAATTATATTTGGTCTGCGACCGGTGGTGTTTGAGGTATTGTCCTTGACTTGAAGGTCAACTGTGATCTTTATTCGGAGCACAGACTGTCGCTCCTCTTCTCAGGCGAGCCTTCACTAACTAGATATCTTTCTTTTAAGGGCCGGAGCCCTCGTGTGAGTCACAATTGTTAGCATTCACATATATATGGTCAAAGTCGAAAGACAGACATGTTACGCCGAGATGCGCACAACGGAAGTGCACAAGCCTCCAGTTAAACAAATTACTGCTTTCATGCAAGAGTAACCTTTGCAGCTCCTCTGATGAAGTAAAAGTAATCAAACGTATTACACAACCGTAGCGAAAGCTACGTTTCATGAAGAGTGAGTTAAGTCGAACATCTTCCCTTTCTTTTAGTCATCTATCCACAGCAGGAGTGCGGCGTTTGGAAACAATAATTTTACAACACAGGAAGGTAATATTTATAAGCACTGTCAAAACATTACAATCGACAACACACGCAAAAGCCGAATGGGGAAACACTTCACAACTAAATTTGAATCACAAGACTCGCCATTCCCAAGAAAAAATTCTGGGTATGAGTTTTATCAAGAAAATAAATAAAAAATGGCTGTGGATTGAATTACTCAAACCAGCTGTCCATTGCAGTGCGTAGTGATAAATCTCTTGTGTCACAGTTAAATAAAGCAACGCTTGAACCGGTGATAACAAATCACGTTCGCCAACAACAAATTTCTACCCCTTTTACTAAAACACATAAAACGTTTATATCAATATATAAACAAATATGACACGGCATTTTAAAATCCTTCCAGTTATATGGAACAGCTTGCTATGTATGTGATCAATCTAATGTGTCGGACGGTAATTTTCGTTCCTTTGACAAACAGTTGACATTTGATATTTTCTCTGTTTGGTATAGCAAGCTTCTGCACGTACCACATCAGAGACAAATTTAGAATAAGTTTTATTAAAGAAGAGTACAAAAGCGGACTTCACTTACATTTTTAGCAAGATTTACGGAAGGATTTTGATACGCGGCCCCTTCTTTCTGGATTGCCAACGCTTCTCTCGTTAACTTCACTCGCACTTTTTGAAGTTCGTTTCTATTGACTTGCATCGAAAGATAGCCAGTCTTTAGCTGTACCTATTTGCAAAATAAAATCAAATAAAAACGAATGTATATTTTAACACAGCAGAATATATATTACAGCTTAAGTAAAACTCTAAGTTACACAGCACAGAACGAAAGTTGAGGTGTGTGAGTACATTCACAGCACTTACCTCCGCCATTCTTGCGTATTCTGCAAGATCAATTTTCGGCTTTGTTGACCTTGAGTATGATGGCGAATTAATGATTAACAGGTGCCATTAGCTATTAGTTAAGACAGGTAAAATTATTTGCAAGAAGTCAAAATTTCAGCAGCACCATTCAATAGAAGGGCCGACAACAATAAAGGATGCAATTATTCTAATGTTTTTAAAGTAACAGCAAATAAAAAAATTCAAAATGTAACTAAAAGTGAACCGCTCGAGTATTGCGGGCGCGTTTACATTTCCGCGCGCCAAATTAAAATTTGTCACGCTGACCACTAAATTATAACGCAATCTGCTCACAACACGCAAATACCGATAGTATATTGCCTTTGAATCTGAGAGTAAAAATATGTTCATTGATTGTCAAATCAATTTGCTTTTAGTTTTTTTGCCTATCAGGCAAGTGTATAATTACTAGAATTAAGTTGTTGTGTAACGCCACATGACGTTTTACCTTTTGGAGCATTATAGTAGGTTTACCGTATATATTCGAATAAGCGCCACCCCCTCCCCCAATAAAAAGCTAATAAAAAGAAAGAAGTAATATCATAGTCCGACAGCCTGTTAGAACGTTTGGATCCTCCCCAATCTTTCAACTGCACACGGCGCATACGATTTCCATGAGATTGAGTGTGAAGTGAAGTGTGAAGATCGTTTTTTCAATGTTATGTTCACACAAAACTTGCTGAAAATCGTGAAAAGTTAATTAGAGCCCAGCCTCGAATAGCACCCACCTCCTCGAATAAGCGCCCACCGAAAAAGGCAAAATAAATAATTAGCGCCCAGGGCGCTCGTTCGAATAAATAAGGTTTGTCACGCATACGTAACTTTTGATAGACACAAAGTAGCAAAAATCAATCGATATCAGTAGAAGGAGCTCCTGAAAATTCTTAAGCAATTCTTCCAACCAGTAGAGACAAGATTTCGCTTTTTGGTCTATATACAATTTTGACAAAAACTGTGAAAGGCTCTATTTGAAAGTTACTTATTCCCAGAAGATTACAAGGTAGAGAATTTTTTTATTTTTCAGCTTATCTAGTTTATTACGAGGGTTGTCTTTTTTCAAGCTCTTGCTAAGACCCGCGATGCGGCTGGTTTCCGTGTCTAAGTTATGAACTACATTCTCATTAGTGGTTGGTCATTAAAAGAGATGTTTGCTTCGTTTTGAAGCAAATACCCATACTCATAGTGTCTGTCTATCTCCCGGTATGTGTGTATACCTGGTATGTATATGTATGTCACTATGTGTGTGCATGTATGTATATTTTTATATGAGTATATGTGGATTCGCTGTCTAAAAAGCAACAATCCACTCGAATTATTTTCGAGAATTATCCATCTAACTCTTGAAGAAAGAAGACAGGCTTTTCCTCTCTGTATCTTCCCTGCTGTGCGTCAGTGAGTCGGCAAGTTCTCAAATTAACTCAACGCAAATTTGGCCCGGGGGGGGGTATACTCCCTATATTGGGGTAGTAGGTATGACCGTCTTATTTTTTTAGGAGTTAAAATAGTCAGTCAGGTATTTTTTAGGGGCCTTTATAGGAAATCATGTGCTAAACAAAGAACCCGGTATTTTTTTAGGATTGAAAAGCGCGAAGCCAGTATAGTAGACTGCTTGCAATTTGCCTTTGGCGAACGTCCTATTACGCTCGCGCTTCTATTTACTGCATATCACGTTCAACAACACAAGCTAAGGCGACTCCATAGAGCCAACCCACTAGATCAACATTTATCACTGAGGAAGAAGGTCAATTATATATGCAAGGGCGCTTGGCACATTATACGAAAAATAGGGAGGATACGTCCTTACTTGACTCAAGTAAGGACCTATCCTCCCTATTTACTTGAATAATGCACACTTTTATTACCTCAAAACTCGACTCGTGTAATTCCATCCTTTATGGCCTACCAGTTACAGAACTAAATAAACTATAGCGCGTTCAGAATGCCGCAGCTCGACTTATCTCCAAATTTCCTAAATGTCACCATATAATTCTAGTGCTCCAAGTACTTCACTGGCTACCCGTCATTGATCGAATCACTTTCAAACTATTACTTCTTACTTTTAAAGCACCCCATGGACTGGCCTCAATCTCCAACAGGGAACTCTTGACACCTTATAACCCGTCCCGTCCGCTCCGCTCAAGTACATTGAATTATCTGTCTGTTCCAAAGTCTAACACTGCCACTTATGGAGACCGATGCTTTTCTGTTGCTGCCCCTAAACTATGGAACTCTCTTCCAAACGATTTCTGTTTTATTAATTGTTTAAGTCTTTTAAAACAAGTATTAAGACAAAATTGGCGTCGTTTACAAACATGTGGAAATTGCAATGTTTTATGTTGTGATCATATTTTACCTTACGCGTTACAATTTCTTCAGACCTTCTCAGCTCAGCTCAACTACGTTTTTTAATATGGGCGGCGGAAGCAAAAAAATTATTTGGAGGGGGG
>JAOBRD020800861.1:0-13521 GCA_027575215.2 Hydrozoanthus sils
TTTTAAAAATGCTTACCCCAGTGGCTCTCAAAAGAACCGTTTTCTTTTTTGCTTAAAACCGGTCCATCCAACAGGGAATGGGCCTTAAAGAGCAAACATCTCAGCGTTCTTATACCGCCCTTCTTATACCCGGCAAATGGAAGAAAACTTCACTTTCTTTAGGCACCGTTTGTGCCATCTTTTCTTACTTCGGCAGTGAAAATAATGCCGCCATTTTGTACAGCCTGCCTAAATTCGTGCGAAAGATTGCTGACCTCATTGACTGGCGGACGGTGGCGAAATCGAGTGCATTTATGCCAAGTGTGGATGCTGAGGAATTAAATAGATTTTAACCCGTGAAACCTTAACAGTCCCTAAACCCAACACTGTAAACCCTTAAACTCAAATCTTGAAATCAAACACTTCCTACACAGCAACAATATTGAGGTTTTAACCTTTGTCCCAATCAAACACTTGCCTGCCTCCATATGATCGCCACTTACCCCATTAACCCCTCCCTTGCCTAGTTACTCGAAAGGAAGTGAAGTTGGACAAGATAGAAAGCGCCCCCCCTCCCCCAACAGTTTTCTTTCTTTCTCTCACACCCCTCTCTCCTTCAACCTAACATCTTTGTATAGTTTATACAAACCTCTTTTTACCCCCATTAACCTCTTCCTTGCAAAGTTACTTTAAGGGAAGCAAGTATGCCCCTCCTTTTCTCTCACACCCCTCTCCCTTTCAACCTAAAAACTTTGTATAGCTAATAATAAACTTCTACTTATCCCCATCAACCCCTTCCTTGCCAAGTTACTTAAAGGGAAGAGAGTTGGATAAGAGAGAGAGAGAGACCCCCTCAATTTTCTCTCAAGTTTTCTCTCACACCCCTCTCTCCTTCAACCTAACACCTTTGTATAGTTTATACAAACCTCTTTTTACCCCCATTAACCTCTTCCTTGCCAAGTTACTTTAAGGGAAGCAAGTATGCCCCTCCTTTTCTCTCACACCCCTCTCCCTTTCAACCTAAAAACTTTGTATAGCTAATAATAAACCTCTACTTACCCCCATCAACTCCTTCCTTGCCAAGTTACTTAAAGGGAAGAGAGTTGGATAAGAGAGAGAGAGACCCCCTCAATTTTCTCTCAAGTTTTCTCTCACACCACTCTCCCCTTCAACCTAAAAACTTTGTATAGTTAATAATAACCCTCTACTTACCCCCATTAACTACTTCCTTGCCAAGTTACTTGAAAGTAAGAGAGTTGAATAAGAGAGAGAGAGACCCCCTCAGTTTTCTCTCAAGATTTCTCTCACACCCCTCTCCCCTTCAACCTAACTACTTTGTATAGTTTAAATAAACTTTTACTTCCTTTCTTCAAAAACAGCAATGCTTTTGTTCAATTTATTTACAACAAAGCTATGCCATAGAAAACTCACAGTATTTTTGGCAGGACAAAGGCGAGACTCCTTCAGATCTGTCAAAACTCTAGCTGCCTCCAGCAGCCCTTCAGTAAGATCACCATTCCAGTAAACATGACTTGCTGGGGCCTGCATGGCATTCTCCTTTATCCAGTTTTGAGCAACTGTCCAGTTCAGATAGTTTGAGGAAAAGTAACAGCCCCAAGTCACCATAGCGAATGGCTTTTAAATGCAAGAAAAAGGCAATAATCACACCACTAAATAAGTACCCAATGAATTGAAGGAGACACACCCATAGAATAAGTACCCACTTACATAAACACCTCTCATTGATTCTACCCACCCTAATTGCCACTGCATTAAGGACAACAGGCTCACTGTGGCATAAATCAAAGAATTGGTGTCACGTCACATCAAAAGGAAAATAATGGCATTGTCGTCAGAAAGTTTTAAAACAGAGAGGCACAACAATACAACACATGTGTTTATCCAGCATTTTCCTCCTCACCAGTTGAGGCTGTACAAGGAGCAGTGTTCCCTTATCTACATCAAACTGGTATCACCTTCCTTGCTTTACAACATACTGATTGGCAAAAAAGGTGGCAAATTTTATTTAGTGTTTTTAAAAATTATTAAAAAAATTGTGTTTTGTTCAAATAAAAACATTTTTTCATTGATGTAAAAAGCTATGGGCACTTTAACAACACAGAAAAATCCCACGTACATAAGAATCTAAAATTTAACATATTCACTATGATTCTCATTTCAAATGATCTAAGTTTCATAATATGAACCTTTTAAGCCCAAAATTTTCAAAATCTTATTATTAGCTTCACAAGTAAAATATTTACAAAGCCACATATAAAAGTACAAAACACATTTTAGTCTAGGATTAAAGTTATGGTACAGTTTGAATATAGGTATTTTTTAGCTTTTGCAGGACCTTTTGGCATTGAGAAGATCTTTCAGGCAAACATTCTTTTATCTTATTTTTATAGCATGTATTTTACTTTGTTGTAGCAAATTCATTAGCTTTCCAGTGACATGTAGATTGAAGGGGTATTCGATGCATTGTAAAGGAGTTTTTAGTTGGTAGATGAAAACATCATTTCTTTCAAACTGTACTCTAACCTAAAGTCAGTAAGACTCAAGGAATCAACCAAAATTAAAACCATATTTTGTTCATCACAATACTGGATTACACATTATGCATCTGTTTTAAGGATACAGTTCCCAGTCTCTCTTTTATTTTTTCTCTCATTTTCATTTTCTTGTTTTCTCTTTCATTTTCTCTTTTTGTTCTAAGTAATTTATCTGTCACATACAGCTGCACTTTGGATTGTATACGCCCTTATGCTGCTGAAGTCTTTGGATTGTATGCTCCCTTATGTTACTGAAGTCTAAGCCCTTTCAGATCGTCTTTGTGACTCTGGCTAAACAGTTTGAGTTACCGGTCAGTCTTGGGGAATAACTACTGTTCCGAAAATGATGGCAGCTATACATTTTACCACAATGCACTGTGAATCTTACACCACTAAAAGGAACTCAGGGAAGGTAACAGTTGGTAAAACTCTTCCTTGTACTAAGAACACTTTGTGTGTCAAGTTTGAATTTAACAGATTCTCACCATGCCTAAGTATGGGCAATTTTAGATGTTTAACCCTTTCAGGCCCAGGCCAGTTTATAAACAAGTTGCTTCTCCTAACATAACACACACAAAACAAGCCATTTGGTAATGAGAAAACGGGAATTGATCAAACAAGGCGAACAGTTGAAGATGAGAAGCAAAATTCTCCTAAGCTGGTGATACAGAAAGTATGAGACCTAGTTGGGAGAATTTACCAACACAACATTTGTCGTGTTTGGGGCTGAAAGGGTTAAGCACGAGGAATTATGGGTAAATGTTGTACAGGTCGACACCTTTTGCATAATAGGGAATTAAGGTGTTATGTAAGTCTTAAAGAGTGAATAAAAGATAAAATGTTACTAACCTGCTCTAGGTGCTCATAAGGTGTAAGGACATATCTTCTCAAGCATCGTTTTGCTAGCTTCCTCAGTCCATCAACATAAGTTGAGTTTGCGCAAGGATGGTATAGAAATACTACACCCCCATGCTGAAACAACCACCAGAGAATCGTAACTAGTATATTCTTGCATACTCTATTTTAAATTTCCATCTTCCTTTGAAACCTTCTCCAACAAGCTCACATTCATATAAAATATTAATAAATAATGATAATTACATTTATTTATTAGTACCTAGTCAATAAGTATTACATAAAATTTAATAACCAAATAATAGTTAAAAAATCTTTCAAAATGAATCCAAAGTTGCTAAATTGACCTCAGTTCTTAAAAGCATGAAATTTGTATATAATTATATATACATTAAGTAAGTTAAACAAAAAATTGTTTCACAAGATAAAATAAAATTTATTTGCACCCCCAAAAATTATCCTTGGAACCTTGTTTTATTAAATAAATGATTTAAAGTGGTTGTATCAGTTGTGGGGTTTTTGTATGTACAAAATACCCTTATCCATTTATTTGTGAAGGCAAAAAAATTTGATTATGATTTTTCTTCATGGTGTAAATTGCATTTAAAGTTCTGAAAAATTATTTCTGGTTTCACTTTGACTGCACGATTGGAAGGCTGGTAACTACTCTGGTCTGTGACGTTGAAAATAGAGTTCAAGAGTCAGAGTTTGTGATGTGTTTTAGCTGTTCCATTTTTATGTAAAATACGAGTATCAACATCTAACTCCTCCTCTGAGAAAGATGAATCATTTTCTTCATAATACAAATTCACTACCATTACTGAAGATCCACTAAACTCTGCTTTCGATGTAACGGACCAGAAAACAATAGAATTGTTACCAGCCTTTCAATTGCATGGTCAAAGTGAAACCGGAAGTGAATTTTCAGAACTTTAAATGCAAGTTACACCATGAAAAAAAATCTAAATCGAATTTTTTTTCTCATCACCAAGGATAAGGGCATTTTGTACATACAAAATCCCCACAACTGATATAAACACTTTAAATAAGAACAATATTGATATTTTAAAATTCTTACTTGGATGTGAGGCACTGGGGAATAAAACAAATGAAATTGTATTGGCAAAAAATATGAGTATTTTATTTGTATTCCCCAGAGCCTCGTATCCATGAAACAATTTTAAAATATTGAAATTGGTCTATTGATAGCATAAGACAAAGTTGTAGTAGTTTGCATCAGGCTTTCCATAAATGAAAAATTTCAATTTATTAATTTTTTAGTGGATTTTTAGAATTTAGATAGTCAAACATTTGCTTCATGCATCACATCTTTTAGAACTGCTTGAAAAACATGAAAAATTGTAAAAAATTCAGTCCTTTTCGATGTTCAAAACAGTTTCAAGAAAATTAAAAAATAATATTGCATAAGAACAAAATTTTCTTTGAATTAGTATGTGATTTGTCTTTTTTCAAAATTCCCACAGAATTTAAGTGCTGCCATATTCTAACTACTGATACTCAAAATACTGCAATTTAAGATTATAAAAATGAAATTTTGAATGTATGTTATCAATCAAAACAGGCAAGAGAGTTAATTGGCAGACAAGGGGTATAGTTTTGTATCGAGGCTAATGGCTGTGAAGTGAGAAAAAATCAGATTTATTCGGTTGTCTGCAATCAAAGCAAGATTCTCATTTATTTCATTATAGAAATAATTCAAGTTTTAAAGGAAGACTTAAAATGTGGCTTGCAAATTATGCAATAAATTCTATAATCTATTGCTAAGCAAATTAATTAAAAATGGCAATAATTACCAGGGCTACAAGAATCCATTGTTTTTTGGGTAAATAACTGTACTCTCCATATTTTGGCCAATTTCGATCTCCTCTCCTGTCCGCACTTTGAAAAGAATTCAAGAATTTGCGAGTAAAATTTTTTTCCCCATTATTTTTGTAAACTAATTTGATTTATTTTCTCAATATTAGCAACTTAACTGGTGTGAAACTTACAATGGTCATCGAAAGACCTGCAGGTCATGGGTAAAGTACTGTTAGTATCTTTTTATTAGTATGAGAAAGCTTAAAATTTTGAAACAATAAAAACTTAGCAGATCTATCGATGTAAACAAACAAAAAATTAACAGTTCTTTTCATAAATACATAGATCTTAATCTTTTTAAAAACAAAACCAAGAATTATTTTTCAACTACCATTATAAATTATATGAAATCTGTAGTGAGAGTCAAATGCCCACAATTTATACTTGCTGTAAATATCTTTGGCTTACTTGCATGCCTTTTTCAATTGTCTAATCAACTTCCCAACTCTATTCAGATTGCTGATATTTGCCAAAAAGCTAGTCTGACAGCTGAGAGTTCAATAATTTTGTAAGTTTATGAAAAACTACAAAACAGTCACAATTGAGTCCTGTATACAAAACTAATAACTCACCTGGGAATAGCATGTTCACAATGCAAAGGATCGCTGTGGCATATGAATGGCTACCGAAAACAAATGACATCAACCATTATTTTACTCACGCAGAAATGTACAGGCACTTGAAGCAGCTGTCAGTAATGAACTTTTCAAAATTCATGAATGGTTATGTGCTAACACTCTATCGCTAAACACATCTTAAAACGGGTAGGTTGAAACATCGTACATTTTTATCGTTCTCATAAATTAAGTGCATATGCCATGAAATATTTTGTTATATAATGAAGATGGGCAGTACAAAAATTGTCAAAATCTATCATGGTTCTCGAGATATTAACACTATTGTTTTCAACTGTCATGACATCAGTTGTTGGAGAGGCAAATTTTCAGCTTTTTGAAATCTGTTTCAAACCCTTAACCTTTGGGCAAAAACTAGTAACTATTCTGGAGAATACCTCAAGATACATACATCACCACCCCAAGTGTTGATAACAATGATGTCCCCATGGCCAATTGGGGTGCTAGTAAAATACTCTACTATCAGTCTATACACCACTGAATTTCATAAAAAGAATTCAATCAATTATAATTTAATGAGCAGTCAGTCTAAATTAAAATTTTCAAATGAAGTCTAGAGTAATTGTTCAACACACACAACTGAAGCCCAATTTTGGGATAAAGTTCATTCTAACATGCATCCAACCCCCTCTTCAAATAATGATTTTAATATATTATACTGTAATTAAAATAAGCCAGTCTCTTTTTCAAAGCCAAACAATCAAAAGAAACTATTTTCTGAGGCAATCAAATGAAATAAAGGCAAGACCATTACTTTAGTGCTTGTGCATATAGGTTCTTTACTAAAATGCTGGAATATTAAGTAAATATTTTGCTTTTTTTCTTTGACTTCAGTTAAAAGACAGTCTCAAAATGTTGGCTTTAAAGATATGCTTCAAATGATATTTCTGCAGATTGAAAAATATTCAAAATGAACTAATAGCAAGTCCTATAAATTATATCAAAACAACTATAAAATTATAATAATTATCTTATAATAACTTTAGACAATCAATTCTTAAATAATTATAAGAGTAAGCATAAAGTAAACAGTGGTGAAATCAAGATTTTCAGAGACAGGTAAAGGATTATGTTACTGAACAAGATAACTGTCAACTACAGAACTAAATTTTCAAAATTTACTTACATCTTCTGGGGAATAACATATTGATGAAGTGTTTTCATGATGTTGCTGGAAAGAAATTTTACAATAAGTGTAAAGTTAATATGACTTTGAACTTTTTGCAGCAATATGAAAAAGATCAAAAAGCAATCATGAAAAGACTTGTTTCTCTTTTTAAAAATCTTTCACTCTTTTTCCATGATTTGTTTAAGAGGTTGATTAAGAAAAGACTGTACAGTAATATTTATTTTACCTATGAATAATTTCACTACAAAGATGACCAAAACTATCATAGTTTTAATAGATAAGTACAGCACAAAAGATCATGTCATTACTGCCACTGAGAAAAGTGGTAGTGTGAAATTGGGCAGATAAAATATGACTAACTATCGTAACATTTAACAAGAAACTTTCACTGTTTTTTTGTTAAAAAATTAAATTATGCAATTTTTATTAACTGCTAAACTGTTGTCAATAATAATTATAATTACAATAACAATAATAATAATAATAATAATAACAATAATGATAGCATGATGAAAATTGTACATTGGAAGTTGTGTAAAAAATATGAACTGGAGAGTAAGGACAAAATGGTATGAGCACATGTGTACCACTCGGTTGTGTGGAGAATGATACCTAGTCTATCAAATTGCTGTGGGACATCAATGTACAATGTGACCATGTTTTAGAGGCCTGAAGGCCAGACATTATCCTAGTAGATAAAGAAAACAAAGTGTGCACTATCATTGATGTAGCGTTCCTGGTGACATCAGAGTTAGCAAAAAAAGAAAAAGAAAAGGTTGACAAATACCAGGACCTCAGGGTGGGAGATTGCAAAGATATGGAAAATGAAAGAGGTTAAAGTAGTGGTGCCCATTGTCATTAGGGCTCTTGGAAGTGTGACAAAAAACCTGGGTAAATGGATTGACAAACTAGATATAAAGATCAAGACTGAGTTTTTACAAAAAAGGCTCTACTGGGAATGGCTAGGATGTTAAGAAAAGTGCTAAAGTGTTAGATACAAGAAGAAAGGACTTGAGAGACCCCTGGTCATTGGCTATGACTCGCTCTTTTCAGGCATCCAATGGCATAACATCTGCCAGTGCTATAAGCAATTTTATATGATAATAATAATAATAATAATAATAATAATAATAATAATAATAATAATATTAATGTAAATTTTTCATTTGTTTTGGAGTCTTCTAATTGGATAATTTTATTAAATTATTATAATAGTAAAAAAGAACCATTGCTTAAAAATAAAGTTTCATGTTTTACATGGGTTGATGACATAATTTTTCTTAGTATGAAAATCCAAACTTTCTGACACCTGGCCAAAGCAAAACGCTGCAGAACAATGGGAGGTTGCCTACTTCTTGAAATTTAAATTTCAAAAGTGATAATTTAGAACATTTAATTCTTACTTTATAGTAAGATTGTTCGGTTGTGAGTTGTTGATGACTGTGGTATCTTTATCCACGATGAATAAACCTTAGTTCTTTTAAATCAATCACAGGTGTATGTGTACTTATTTGCTGGTACACCGACACAAGTCGAAGATGGTAGGCCATATTTTAAGACAAGATAAAAAGGATTGACTTTAACACTGCAATGACATGGTCGCTTAAAGGGAGTAGAAAGAAAGGAAGACTCGGAATGACCTGGGGAAGGACAGTAGAGAAAGAAGCAGGGTGACAGTCATGGGAAGAGATAAGAAATATCAGAGAAAACAGAGAGAAATAGAAGCATTCTGTGGAGGCCTTATGCACCATAAGGCATGTAGAAGATAGGTAGCAGGTAACACCGAATAATTACTGTTGAACTAGATTCTTGATATTTTTTATAAACATAACATTATTTTTATTAATAAAATGGCAACAGCTGTCATTAGCAATTAAAACATCTTATACATAGTGAATAAATTAGAAAATTTTATTAGTTATAATTGGTAGCTATCATACCAGGTTAATGTGCTTTCTTTCATGTTCTCTACAATGAGGGAACTGATACTTCTCTGTAGGTGATCCTTTTGCTGGCATCTTAAGAAATACATGTAAGAAAAGGAGAGATTTTCTCATCAGTTCAACTATAAAACTACACTCCTTAGACCCTGTGCATGAATGGCAGCAATTTAAATATTCTATTGTCTACAATCTAATTAGCACAACCAGCCTCGTTTTGCATAACATATTCTTTTAAAAGCCTTGAACGCTTTAATCGCTTTGATTGCTTTGAACAAAGTTGAAAATTGTCATCGGTGTGTTGAAACTGATATTCGAGTAAAATTTATAGAAAAGTCTGTGTGGTCCTTTGCCTATCCCGCTAAAGTAAAACACTGAACGAGAACAAGCAATCGTGAGTACACTGTTTATATATTATCGTGCAAGTTGCCAGTCGACATACATATTTGGAACAGTTCAAGTTGCCAGTCAACAATAGACTGTTTTATAGAAGTAAGCAAGTACATATCATTGAACAGTGCGGAATTGCCAGCCAACACAAACAGTTCAAGTTGCCAGTCAACATATATGTTTTAAATGGTTTGGATTGCCAGTCAACAAGAACTATTGAATTTTCCAGTTAACACAAACAGTTCAAGTTGCCAGCCAACATGAACAGTTCGATATTGGCAGATGATATTTATTCAGTAGTTGGAGTTTCCACTGAATATTTATCCAGTATAGTGTGTATTGCCAGACAATATTTTTTCAATCAGTGGTTGGAGTTTCCACTGAATATTTATCCAGTATAGTGTCTATTGCCAGACAATATTTATTCTGAATCAGTAGTTGGAGTTTCCACTTAATATTTATCCAGTATAGTGTCTATTGCCACTAGACAATATTTATTCAGTAGTTGGAGTTTCCACTGAATATTTATCAAGTATAGTGTGTATTGCCAGTCATTAATATTACTGATACCAGTAGTTGACAGTATTAAGTGTCGAACCTTAGACTCAATATGAGTGTGAACGAGAAGAAAAAAGAGAGAAGTAAGGCCAAACAACAGGTAACCATTGCAGCAAGAAAATTGTCCAGTGCAGTGTTCAGGGAGGAGAACTTTGAAACCCTAAATGATTTAATGTTGGAACTTAACTGCATTTATGACATTTTTTGTGAAATTAATGAAGAATATGAAACCATTGTTGTGGACATTGAGATTGAGGAACATCGTGTAGTTAATGGGGAGAACATTTTAACATACAGAAACAATGTTATGAAATGCTTTGAGGAGGCATGTAGGATGTTCATGCAGGCAAAACAAGCCTCTCAGACAGTTACTGTAATTCATCAAAATGACAGCGATGATGAGAGTGTCAATAATGAGAACATAGTTTCTGCAGCACAAGGCAAAGCACAATCACAGACCAGTCCTGTTAAATCTGTGTTAGAAGGAACTTCATCTGTCTCATCAACATTCCCAGGTGTCATGAGCTCGACGGTTAGTGTAACCAACCCAGCAAATGCAAACACCACAGTAACCTGTCTGCCAATGGGGCCTGCAATGCCCTTGTCTTATCAGTCACCATATCAAGTCATGTATAATGGAATGTTGCCAGGTCAACCATCAACCAGTGTTCCCATTGATCCTCAATCAATGTTACAATCGCAACAATCTACAAGTATGTCAGGTAATCCGAGCCCCAACATGAATACAAGCCAGATATCTAGCACCTACCCAGTCCCTTTTAGTGGTTATGGTGTCTCAGGACAAGGTATGTACCCATCTTCCATACCATGTTCCCTGGATGACAGGCCAGAATTTCTCACCTAGTCTTGCACCTACTACAAGTTCAGACATTAGACTTAAGAAAATAGCATTACCCATTTTCTCAGGAGAGAGGAGAGACTGGCCCGAGTTTAAAACAATGTGGAAGCAACTTGCTGAGGGTGCATATCATAACAAGATCGCATTAGCCCACGAGTTGAAAAGATGTGTGAAAAGTGAGGCTAGTAAGAGAATCAAGTCTGTATATGTCACTAAACAAGAGGCTTATCAAATAATGTGGGCAAAGTTGGAGAAATTTTATGACGACTCCAGTGCAACTGTGCAAGCAGCACTGGAAGAGCTATATAAACTCAGACCTGTCTTAGAAGGAGATTACAAAGCTCTGGTTGAGTTTGTTGATGCTGTTGAATCTTGTTACTGTCAGCTTGAGGAACTTAATCAACTGAACACTCTCACCATGAGGGATGTGGACCATGTGAATGGGCTCTTGCCCAATCATCTGAAAGTTGAGTGGATCCGCAAGTATCACGACATGGGGGAGATAGAGAAAATTCAACCCTTTCAACCATTCATGAAGTTCTTAGATCAAGAGAGAGAAGTTGTGTCAAGATTAGCAGAAAATCAGTTCAGGAAGAAGAAAGCTATTGACCCCCTTCGAAGTAAGACCGCTGTACATCATGGACATAGTGAAAGTACCAAACACTACCCCTGTGCTTTCCATCGTAAGGACTCAATTAAGCACACTACAAGTGAGTGTAAGGAGTTCCAGAAACTTCCTGTTACCAAGAAGTACGACATTCTAAAGCAGGCAAAAGCTTGCTTCATTTGCTTTGGTGATCATTTGAAGGCGCAATGTTCTGAAAAGAAACCTTGTGTATGTGGATGGAAGGTCATCACCCCTTGTTATGCAAATTAGGGGAGCAAAGATTGGGTAACCCTCATCACATTTAAGTAGAAACTACATCTCACGCCGTGCAAAGTGCTGGACTTGCATTATATCCCATTCAGAATGCACAGGTTTGTGGTAATGGTAAAATTGTTACCATTTTCTGCGATAGTGGATCGAACACCACATACATAACCCATCGCACTGCCAACAGAATTAAGGCAAGGAGACTGAACAATTTTACATTAGATGTAACAACCATGGGAAATCTAGAGAAGTCCTATGATACTTGTCAGTACGAGTTTGATTTGTGAACAGATGCTGGAAAGAACGTCACGATAACAGCTTTTGACATGGACAGTATCACTGGTCCCATCAGCAAATTAGACACTGGAGTTCTGTCAGATCTATTCCCAGCTTATGACCCAGACTGCCTGCAAAGGAACACAAGATATGTGGACATTCTTTTAGGATGTGACTATCTTGGATTACACCCAAAGCATGAAGAGGTCAAGTGTGGTGACAACCTGAGTGTCATGAGAGGGGAATTTGGTGTTTGCCTTCAAGGGACCCATCCAGAATTGTTAGAAGAGACAAAATGTGATGTAAATCTGGTCAAAGCAATTCATGACTCAAAGATTAGGACAGAGTCCAACCATGTTCGCCTCAACACCCACACCGAGTTTGCGCCTATGAACATTGCATCTGTTGAATTCACTTGTTTCGATGAGAGACGGAAGGAATCAAGACCCTTGAATGACACTGCAGAGACATTTGTTTCCAGAAATGAAAACCAGGCTGAAAGCTTCATCCAGGGTGAAGAGCTTGGTACAGAGATAAACCCGCGCTATGGCGGTTGTCGTTGCAACAAGTGTGCAATTGTTGAGCACAGCTACTCATTCAAAGAAGAGCAAGAGCTGAAGATGATTCAAGAGAATTTAGAATATGATGAAGAGAAACAGTGTTGGATAACCAGTTATCCCTGGCTTGTGGACTCAGCTACTTTGCCTGATAACTACAATGCAGCCTTCGGCACTCTCAGGAACACTGAACGAAACCTTTTGAAAGATAAGCAGTGGGCTGAAACGTACCAGAAACAGATAAGAGACATGGTGGATAGAGGAGCCACCCAGAAGTTATCTGAAGAAGAGTTAACGGAGTGGAGTGGTCCAACACATTACATTTCGCATTTGGCGGTGAGCAACCCACGGTCACAGTCTACACCGGTACGCATCGTGTTCAATTCCAGTCAAGTCTGTCAAGGAACTTCCCTTAATGCATGTCTAGCTTAGGGACCAGACTGTTATTTGAACAATCTCATTGGAATTCTGTTATGATGGAGAGAGGAGCAAGTAGCACTTGTCGGGGACATTTGCAAGATGTTCAATTCCATTTACTTAAAGCCATTGGAACAACATTGTCATAGATTCTTGTGGTGTGATCTGGAAACAGATCGTGATCCAGATGTGTACATGATGACCCGCATCAACATGGGCGACAAACAAGCCCCAGCTATCAGCACGGAAGCTGTGTACAAGCTAGCAGAACTGTTTGAAAAGGAAAGTCTCCAAGCAGCCAATCTCTTGAAGGGATCCAGTTATGTTGATGATTTGATTGATTCTAAGCCAAGCACCCCAGCTATACTGAAAATTGCACGTGAAGCAGAGAACATGCTTGCTAAAGGAGGTTTTGCAGTCAAATGTTGGCAATTCAGTGGTGAGTCAAGCCTGCGCACAGGTGATCAGCTGATTACTGAACATGTGAGGCAGTCGAACTCAGATGACATAACACCCGTAAGTAACAGCATGTTGAAAGGCATGGATGACAACTTACGAGTTTTGGGTCTTGGCTGAAACCCAGAGACAGACAAGATGGTATTTGAAGTGACTCTCAACT
>JAOBRD020801182.1:0-13520 GCA_027575215.2 Hydrozoanthus sils
CCAGACAAGGAGTGGCCCGTTATATCAGCTTTAAAAGTGGTGGTGGTGGGTGTAGTACCCCCTCCCCCCCCCCCCCGGGATCCAAGGATATTTAAGACTAGGTTATGCTGGTAGACTTTATATCCTGGCAGTTGTTTCTTCAACTCGTATCGTAGCGGAGCGTATTTCACAGTCCTCCCGGCATCTTTCTCCTCTCTATTTGTCACCCAGGGACATTTCATTTCCAGCATAACTGTCTTCTTTTCCATGTCCAAGTATCCTTGCATCAATCCTAGCAATTCCGTCTCACCTCCGCGTCATCTGCATCAGAGGCATGTATCCCAGCACGCCGATGCCCGTTCATATTCATAAGGCGCTTTAGGTTGAGCCTGCGTATGCTACAGTAGCACCGTATCAAGTAGATCCAGGTCCACCAGCACTTCAAAAAACAAGATTTTGAGTGCTGCATTATGGCTGCTTTAATTTGATACTTGCATGGTCTTCGCTCAAGCGCTGCATCCTACCAACACGTGCATGTGCTTGTGTTTCTGACGCTTTGCGACAGATTTAGCAAACAACATCCTGCCCGTGTTAAGTCTCATTTTCTTGCGATGGTATACTCTGGTGGGGAGTATAGATGCTGGCACAGATCTTAGATCCTCGCGACAGTATTGTTGGGGTCGCCCTCCACTGAGACATCCAAATGAAACATTCCTCGGCAATTTTCTCGTTACTCCACCGCTGCACTATTAGCGTACTTTTCCCGCCTCGCCTCTTTTTCATAACATCATAGTTACGCTTAAGTTGTGCTCTTTTCAGCCATGGTTCTATCTTCTATGCTGTTAATTCTGCATTTTCAGCCTCGCTGGCAGCTTTTAGTGCCGCGAAATTCAGGTCAAGCTTGAGCCCGACTTCTACATACTTTCTTGCATCCTTGACTAGAGACCGTTGCCCTGCCTTTTGTGCCTTCTTAGCCAGTGCCATGATGATTTTGATAACACAAGAAGATTCTGCTCCATTCATTACCATCTGACAAAATACAGCAAAAAAATTGTTGCATACATACGCTTGGGGGAGGGGAGCTTGGAAAAATGCACGACCCCCAAGAAATCAACCTATTAGATCGCATAGCACACTTTGATTTAAATTTTGTAAGGTCGACCTTTCTTATCAGAATGAACATTTTATGAAAGCTAAAATATGACGAACAAAAAGTTTCATGTGACTCAAACAAACGTTGTTTGTACAAAAAGCGTTAAACTGTACTTGTTTTAAACTGTTTCGAGGCAGGCAGTTTGCACGCGACAAATGATAGCCTTCAGTTCAAAAAGAGCGTCAGTGTGCTCAAGAATTGATTAATCACAATACAATGCCACCAACGACTTAAAAATAGCAAAATTACTCCATGTTGAAAGGTCTTAGGAGTGTCTTTCACACCTTACACATACGAACTGCACTAAACAATATTGGATAACTAAACAGATGTAAATGATATCTGGAAAAATATCTCACACAATCACAACGTAGGTCCTTATACCAAAAAAGGTTAGTTAATTCGAAATATGTAGAATCATTTTTCGTTTTCAAAATTAAATGACAAAACATTCCTTTATGCTTTTTTAGGCAACAAAAAATGCGTTTACCACGTTGGCTTTGTGCCACAAGTCCTGAGAGATCTCTAAAGTATTTTTTTTTATTGCTTCTAAATACCTTGAATATATTGCAATTGTGTCCTAATGGAAAATATCATTGATATGCCAGCCGCGTTACCATTAATGAGCCCTAATAGAATTTTTCAAAAAGTGACAAAAAAAATCTGTTTCTTTTCTAGACGTGCATGTTTGCCATATATGGAAATTTTTCTGTTTTTAACGATGAAATCTCAGTTACTGTATGCACCCAGCAGCTGAGAATCTACATGAAACTTGGGTTTGGCAAAACGAGGCCGTTTGGTATTTGGGGGAAAAAGCTCTCTTGACAGCAATCAGAGATATTTGAACTCTCAGAAATGCCGCACTCGACCCAGTCAAGTTTAATTTAAGATACCATTTTTGCATGGCTTTACAATGAAATTTTTCTTATCGGTACAAAAAAATGAAGAGAAACTATTAAAAGTTTGAGGTCCTTTATTTCTTTGCAGTTTTATTTCTTAAACCACAAAATGGAACAAGATGTATAAGCGGGATATTCGTTAGAACTCAATCAAAACTTTCAATTCTTATATGATCCGGAAAAGCTGAATGATATCAAAGAGCCAGTTGATCTGCTCTTGGCCCATACCCCAGACCGAAGCTCAACTCAATTGGAATACAGATTGTACAAAAAATATTTCTTAGCTATTTTGGCTATAAAGTTCTATACAATAGCATACTACAAAGTGCACAACTGAGGGGGAAAAACAATTGCAAGAGAAAGTGATGAAATAAACAAACTTTCATAGTTGAGATGTGAATGCTCCTTAAGTTACCTTCAAGAAACCTTCTTTGCAACCCAGGCATCTTCCTGTCGCCGGAAAAGCAACACGATACATCCATTCAAATATGTTTGAAAGACCTGGATTGGGGAAGTAATGATATTAAAACTCCCTAGAGGATGTAAATGATTCGCCATAACTGCATAGAGAAAGTTCTGTTTAGCCTTGGTTTATGCGTAATTGGCCAATTCCTCGATAAGCGAGAATGCTGAGCATGCAATCTGCAAAACAATCGCTTGGGTCTCCTTGGTCCAGTTGTTCGAAGGTTGATTAGCACTAGCCCAGGGTTCAATTTCAGATCTAGATGTTCTCGTTTCCAACCTTACAGAGACGCATTTGAGCTGTAATTTTGGTACTGACAAGTTTTTTTCTATATAAAATCTAAACAGTATCAGTTCAAAACAAACGTAAACCTTCAACTTTGCGAAGAAATTTCTGCTTGAATTTTGGTTTAACTCAGGGTTAAGGTTAATCGGCCTTTGAACAACCGAGCCCTGGTCAATTGAGCTGTTCGGTTCCTACACACGATCAAAGGTCGTTGCACATACAGGATTGGCTTTGTACTGGAATTCTATGAACAATCTTCCAAGTCCCTGGTCAACTGAGCTGTTCGGTTCCTACACACGATCAAAGGTCGTTGCACATACAGGATTGGCTTTGTACTGGAATTCTATGAACAATCTTCCAAGTCCCTGGGTAGCTTTCTTATTTCTAAGATCCTGTTCTATTTGGACCAACCGTTTTTGGTTGATTGAGTTTGTTGACTTTTTTGCAAGTCAATGTTGAGAAAAAACATTTTCATTTGGTTTGATTGGTTAACCATTTTATTCAACTCAACACCTATAAACTTGCATTTTTTAAAAATCTGCTGCCAATCCGTAACCTTTGGATGAATACGAGCCTAACTTGGACTGATGATCTATTTATCTCGAGATACACCAGCCGTCCATCTTTGGTTTATATACATCCAAAGACTATTGATAGGCAGCAGATTTCAAAAATATGCAAATTTGTCGAAATCACTCATGACGTCATCAGAAAACTTTAATCTTAATATCTTAAGAACCGTGGAAGATTTTGACAAAATGTTTTCACTGCTGTTCCTCATTTAGAAAGGTATATCCACTGAAGAAATAAAATTTTCTCTTCGTATGCATTTTAACTTATACTTTTTCTGTGTCTTGGTTACAAAGTTAGAATATTTACTATAACTACTTATTCGCTTGAGAAGAAGTTTGGCTCGATGAAAAAAGACGTATATCTCGAGTGGTAGGAAATAATAGCTTCACAAGGCTGTTCATCATGAAAAGTCGAGAAGCCGGCGAATGAGCAACTCGGCAAAATTTCTTTGCTCGTTGCTCATTGCGAAGTTTCGTTCTTTCCACAAGTACATGAAGTTCATCTTTAACTCTACCATGTATTACCTTGATGCGAACGTTACTGCAGCTCTTATTTCATCACATGGATATATTAAGCCTAGCAGTTAGCAGGAAAGGCAAGTGGCCAAGACAAGTGACCTTTTCCTAATGTGATTTCCTGTAGCTCAGTGGGTAGAGCGTCTGACCGGTAATCAGAGGATCATTTGAGTTCCATTCTCGTTAGGGACTCACAAGATTTTTCTTCTGAGAAAAAGAATCTTATGACAGCAAAATCTCTTTCAAAGTATTAATTCATACGGTAAACACTTTCGTATCATTTGTTAACTCTTTTAATGGATATATTGAGCCTGGCAGTATTCAGGACGCGGTATAACCGGTTTTCCATCTACAGAACCAAATTACATGACCTCTTCCCCATGTGAGTTCCTCTAACTTCGTGGGTTGAGCATGTTTAAGCTCATTATCTTACCACATGTATATATTAAGCCTAGCAGTTAGTAGAACATATATAACCGCTTTTCCATTTACAGAACCAAGTTAAGTGGCCTGTTGCCCATATTAGTTCCTGTAGCTCAGTAGGTAGAGCGTCTGACTGGTAATCAGAGAGTCATGGGTACGATTCCCGTTAGGGACTCATTAGATTTTTCTTCTTAGAAAAAGAAGCTTGTGACGATTTATCCATGACCCTGTCCAAAAGAAAACTGTTTTCAAAATAAAGACTCCATAAGCATGTAGTTTCTACCAGCTGTGTAAGAGTGCGTATACCTTTTGTAAAATCTTAATCTGGATTTTGCGTTCCATGCATTTGTCGCTTTCACCTAAAATCTAATCTTAGATTGTAAACCGAATAATCCACCCTCGATAGTGGATTGTTTAGATAAAATCGGTATCTGGATTGAGATTTTCTGTGCATTTGCGTTCCATTTAGTAATCTGAAAGCGGATTTTGTTTTGTCAGGTTATTTTTGCGGTCGATCATCATATGCATGCATCATGGACGATCAAGGTAAGCTGTACACGAAACGACTTTTAAGCATTTCATAGCCTTATTTTTCGTAATATCAATCGAAAATGCACTCTAGTACGATAAACCATGTTAAGTTTTTGAAAAATGCAGTATCAGAAACAATGAAAATCACAAAAGCTATATTTTTGTGTGCTACTCGTTTGTTATTGTTGATCGCCAAACTGAGACGGCGACGGTTTCATTTTCCTCACCTGAAAATGTGCGAACAACATCGAGTTGGACAATATCGGAACAAATAGCTGTTTTCTGAAAAAAACTTTATGAGGCATCAAATGTAGATATTTTCTTGGCTTTGACGCGGGAAAAAACAAACCACGTGAGATAATTTTCTCACTGAAGTTTGGCGCCGTTTGGCTCTGCTTTTGTTGCGTTGTGTTATTTGACTTGAGGAAACTTTCTAGTTTTTATCTCTGGCACATAGTAATGACATCTTTTAGGTCTACCAATCCGGTGTTTGTTCTGCATAGTTATTCACCTAATGTATCAAAGTTAGGAGGATCTAATTTTTGAAATGCTAGCTGCGATGTAACCTAGAAATCTGGTTTCGGATTTTGCGTTCCATTTGTGATTAAAACCCATACAATCCAGTTTTGACAATCTGGATTTAGATTTTGCAAAAGGAACGCACTCTAAGTTTCTTTACACTTCTTAAGTCTTGTTACATATTATTTCAGTACCATAGTTCCTTGCCCTGCCGTTATTTCTTTTCCAATCGTTTCTTCTTTGAATTAGTCCCCATAATCCGTGCAATAGTTCTTACGTTTGCGGGTTTTGTAAAAGAAAAAAAGTAAAAAACAATTAACAAGGTGTTTCTTAAAAAGTGAACGGCATCATTATTCTTTCATAAGTGGTCAATAACGCTAGATTTTTTTTCATCGATTGTAGTTTTTTTTTTTCTGCCTACACAAAAGGGAAATACGCCAAAAAATCGCTTTGCAGTTAGGGTATTGAAAATTCATACAAAGTCAAAGTTTCTCAATTTGCATTGACGTGAAAAACCCAGTACAGTGACCATTTTTAAGCGAATGCACACGATTCATGGAAAACGTAGGTAGCCTATGATTATGTACAGCGTTTGATCCTGGTCGTGCAAATTTATACAAGCAATATATAGCTTCAAAACGGGAATGTCATTCGACACGCATTATCCCTGAACTGAAATAAATGACCAACAATTTCCCCCCATTTTGGACATTAGAAAACCATTATCCACAACCAGGAGATATTTGTGTTTGAAAAATCTGCTTCGAGAAATTTTCGCATAAACATTCTTAGACTAAGGTACAACGGATAATGTTGATTACTTTTAAAAATTACTCTCTTCAATGCCTTTTTAGCTGAAAAAGCAGGAATAAATTTGCTACTTTGGATTTTATGAGATCCTTGTTGAGTTTTGTCAGGCCCGAAAACGTGAAACACTGCGTTGGTAAAATCTAACAAGGATTCATGAATGCTTGTCATGTAATTTAAACGATTTTTTAGAGGTTTGCTTCGTATCTTCAACCGTTTATCTTTTTTAGTTAATCCCATTTTCTCATTAATATTAAAGAATTTTTTTTTTCGAGAAACGCGAGGAAAAGGTGGATGTTGGTAAGATTGCTCGGACTGACAGGACCACAAAATTGCATTTGAAAGTTTCCAGTACGAAGAATATGATAACTAGTATGTACCGTAGTTTACTGTATTGTAACTATAAGCTCTTTAAAAAACAAAACAATTTCCTACATGCATGGACCCCTTTACAAAGTTCCATTTAAACGATATCCCATAAAGTGTCTTAAGACCTCCTTCCTGCCATCTTTACGCACACCATTTTTTTAAAATCAGGCATTTCATTCATTCAAGGAAAACAATTGACTATTAGGGCGTGTTAATCAAAGTTTGTAGATACTCACATAGGAAATGCATACTGCGATCTGAATCACAAGTCAAGCTTTGAAACTACATCTTGTTTGGAAACAATAACTACCTGTTCACGAGTCCTGGATAAGCAGGGAAAATAAACAGATTGTAATTTGCTTATAGCTAACCTTTTCGAGCAAAATAATTCCAAAGTCGTGTCCATAACAAATCTTTTGAAACGTCAACCTCTTAACACGCGGACAGCAGTTTCGCTTAAACGTATTATCTCCTAAACGAATTGCCCTGAGTTTATTAAACTCAAGCTGTCATGATACACTATAGGGAGATCGGAAAAACTGATACACAGAGATTGATTAAGTCATGGTCACTTGCGGTTTAGGATCGTGCCCTCTGTTTGGAAAACATATAGCGTATTCGCTCTGTTAAATGCTTTAAAATTGCAGCAACAGTGTGGGCTATTTGTCGTTTGTATGTGTTAGAGAACCCATATTAATCGTCAGTACTTTTTCACACTATAGCTAACGAGATTCTTAGCGTTTCACCAGCTGCCAATGATAGGGGAATCCGTAGTCGGAATTCTAGTATTCTAATTGTGTGCAGATTTTTTTTTTAAGTTTCCGAGCAGAACTTACTTGTTCACATATGTATTGACTGACAGTTCAGCATATAATCGCCTTTTCTAGGACATTTATGCCGAGTGAACTTCCTTCGAATTAAAAAAGTTAGACAACAGCCTTGCACTGACTCCAATTTCAGTTTCTAGAAAGATCTATAATAGATTTCCATCCAAATTGAGAGTTAAGGGAGATGAATGTTCTATTAATTAGCAAAGGGTTTTGCTAGGGCTGCGTAATTTGAAACATTTGAATGGCAGTCCCTCCTCGAAGTCAACTGTATTATCTATCACTTTTGTGTTAACATATGCTCAACCATTTCAAAAGTTAAAGCGTGATCTTACTTCTGAATCAGCAATTAAACCTATTTGAAGTGGTTATTCTTTTTATCTGTCAAGATTGAAATATGAATTAACCCTTATCCAGCTGCTACATCTTGAAAAATCAAAGTCACAAATCTCAGTAAAATTAGAAACTTCTTGAAACAAAGTGCATTTTCAGAGTCTACTTGTAAAAACAAAGAAAAAGAATGGTCACTTTGTAGGTTTTCAAGCAGTGGTTTTGAAGTAAGAACATTTTTTAGTTTATGTAGAATCATTTTAGCAGGATAAAGTTTAAAGTTTAATTGGTCAATACGTAGTAAAATTTAAAAATGAAGTTGAAGCTCGGAGATTTTGTTTTTTGAAGGCTTCAGCAGTAAAGATGAACTTCAAACATGAGGTCTCCATTTAGGGCAAAAATTGCTATTTGCTTTGGAAAAATTTAAGAAAATACAGCGTACGCCTTTAAGCCACTTTAGTCAAGCACCATAAGACTACGGCTCGGGCGAAACTAATTAATGCAATCGGAAAATAAAAAGTTCTAAGCTAAGAATCAAATTCATAGCAACAAAATAGATTTTATAACTCAATCTACCAAAGAGTTTGTACACGCTCCGAAACATGCAAGATTGTGTGCGCGGAACAAGTGTTTATGTCACGAAACCAAATCAGTTTTTAAATGCGTTGAAATTGTGTGTTTTTCACATTTGTAAGACATTAACGAATAATTCTTAGCGATGTTATCGTACACAGATCCCTCCCATTTACAAGGATTGAAAAAAACGTACAATAGATAGGCGAATGGCACGAAATAAATACTGACGTTTCAATTACATAAGCCAAATACTTTTTGAAGAAAAGATGCTAGGATTTTTTTTATGCTACCCCGTTCCAGTCAGGGCGACCACATCAGAGAGTCTTACGTCATCTAGAATTGCTGCAAACATCGTCAAAATCAAATCAAAAGTTTGTTTTTGTTCTGTTCTCAGCTTTCCTGTTGTTTTAAATGTGTCTCCTGTGGGGTTCTTGTTAGTCATTTCCTCTCATTTCATCGAATGAGCATAACGTCTTGACCCGTGATCAGGTTTTAATGCATTGCGCTGACACGTGGACAAAACATTACGAAAATAATAAACTTTTACACTAATCCAATTACAAAAACGTGAGATCGACTTGTTGAGTGAAAATTATTAATTGATAAGTAGAATTGGAACAAACGATTAGCGTGGTAGGCTTTTGTGCAGGAAGTAACGTACATTTCACAGTATTTAGGGAACCGGAAGCGTCAGCAATCTCATCCATGTTAAAGACGTGCTCGACTAAAATTTTCTTCAAGTGGCCAGTTCAGTTCTGCACTCCTAGCAATTAGATCATATTGCTAAGCACAACAATAAACAATGAGATCGCAATCTTTAGAGTTACAATGCGCGGCCTTATTGGCCAGAATCGAATGTAATTTGTCATCAGATCAAAGTTTGGCCGCAACTATTAGGGTCATTTCTGAAATTCCAGCCCCCCTCCACAGGGCGCCAATCAAAGTTTCCTGCATTTATTATTAGTGCAAACAGATAGCTGCACAAGTTTACAACTCTCAACTCTACGCTATACTCCACTCTGTCCACGAGACGCAGCTTTGAAAACTCTTCTAAAATGCACAAAAGTGCTTGCTGTATTTTGCTTCTCACGGCACAATACCTGACGATGGTTGTCAGTTCAAAAATACCCTCGCAAGGCAAGGTGTCCGCTAATGCATCATACGTTAAACCACAGAAGGTCTTAAGAGCGCCAATACTTAATTTAAACGCAACTGTGGCTAGCCCAAAGAACGGAAATACAGAGCCTTGTCCCGGATGTTCAGCCAGATCGGGAGACGAAGACAAACTTCGTATAGAAATAATCAAACAAAAGATATTGCACCAACTGCAAATGGTAAAGCCACCGAAGAGACGTATAGGAAAAAGATTGCCTTCCCTCTTGACCCAAACGAGTCTCGATGAAGCTATGCAGCAGAACACCGAACCGGTTGACACAGATGATCATAACGTTGCCAAACCTTCACAGTTTATACTTGTTGGTGAAAGAGGTAACAATAACCATCATAGACTTTAAATATTTACTTGATCTGTAAAATTTTTCCTTTTGTCATTTTCAACGCCGTTGCACAAAGATCAGTATAGCTGCGCGAATACTAACTGATTACCCAGAGAGCGTTGCCAGCAATGACCTTTTAAGATTTTTTTGAAAAGGATTTACTTAAAGTATTTTAAGAATTTTATAAATAAGATAGGAGCTCCCAAAATGAATAAAAATTTCATGTAAGAAACTACTATCGTTTAGTTGGTGGCTAACAGATAAACTGGAACTGACTAGATTGTTGCAATAACGCGTGGATTACATGTAAGTGTCCTAGAGAATATGTGTTGATTTACGATTATTTAAAATCGGGTCTAAGTGGCGCCGTGTTATCTCCTGACATCTACTTGCATTAAGGACAGCAAGCTTTGGGATAAAAGCACGGTGAAACAACGACTCACTTCTACTTCTAGCAGCACGTCTCAATCTCTCGAAAGGTGTCTTGCATTGATTTTCGACATTATAGTGTTATCTATAAAGAAGCATATGTTTGTTATCGACAACTTGGATTCTCGATATTTTAAATCTTTCCTGGGTGCTAAAGGGATTTCTTTAATAGTGTAGAAACAAAATAGTTGTTTTGCCCCGTTAGAATCCGTCACAAGATGAACCACAAATACGTTAATGAGTCGAACGCAGGTCAACTACCAAGCTCCAGTCTTAATTATATGGTTGTTATTGAACACCACTACTACTAGAGCCCACTGACAACTGCGTTTCTAAAACAAAATCAGAAGTTCAAAAGGCATTCGTTGGCAATGTTAAACTTACTAATCCAGATTCAAATTTTTGCCATTCATGATTAACACAACAAAAGCGGAAAAAATGCAGTGACTTAAGAGTGGTTTCGAAATCAACGAGCACTCGTGGAACTATATATTTTGCTATATTTGGTGTATATCCGAAAAATTTCTCTTTAAAACCATCTTATTCTGGTTATGCTTTCATAATAAGGGAAATCAAAGAAAAGCCTGTTCAACAGGCAACAAAAGAGTAAAGTTTAAAGTTTTAGGCATAATGATATTGTTGAAGAGGGTAAATCCTTTTTAAAAAGTGTTGATATGTGTTGCAAAAGTCTGGTGCGTGGTAACAGTACATATGCACTTAAAAATTAAACAATTAATAAAAAAAAGTTTTTCTTGATGGACTATTTGAAGCCACAGAAAGAAAACTTTGTTAGTTATTTGTTTAAGAAGCAGATTGTTCTTTGTGGTTCGAAAATAAAATATTAAGACCAAACTCATAGTTACCACGTGTCTCTCTTTCCACAGTCATTCCTCGTCGGGGCAAGAAAGTGATGTTCAACTTCCCCTTCAGCAAAAAAATCTACACAGCTGATATTGCCAACGCCAAACTTTGGGTACACAAGCACCGAAGAACCAAAACGGCAGTTCAAGAAAGTCGTACCCTTGTTTTCAAAGATACGACTGACCCGTTATCCCAAATTCGAAGAAGATTTAAACCCGTGGAGAAGGGCTGGACTGACTTGAAAGCGACAGCTATGGCAAAGAAATGGGCTCGAGAAGACAAAGCCAAAAGCCTTAGAGGAACCTTCATACACACAATAGAAATTGAATGCCAAGACTGTGACGATTCTAACGAGGAGTCCCCTAAAAATGTGATTAACTACGCGGCAGATAGGCACAGACCGATGTTGATCATCGACCTGAATAAGTCGGCGAGAAAACAACGAAAGAGGCGCTCTCCAGTATGTAGTAGAGACACGAAAAACTGTTGTTTGCAGAGGCTTTATGTCAACTTTGTAGATATCGGCTGGAATGGCTGGATTCTTTTCCCAGGTGGCTTCTGGGCTAACTACTGTAAAGGATCATGCGTCGGACATGGTCTTCCACGATTCCACCATACAAGCTTCATCCAACTTATCACCCCCAACGTTACGACGTGTTGCTCTCCTTCGAGTTTACAAGACCTCTCCATGCTGTACTTAGATGATGATGGGACTATCAACAAGAAAGACATGAAGGAACTCAGGGTGACAGATTGCAAGTGTGTATGAGTCTTCACACGGACAGCATTCTTCGAGTGCAAGAAAACCGTTATGAGGTGCTCCAATTAGCATAATGCAGAAGCTGCAGAAGTTAAAAGGATATAGTGATCCTAGCCCGAATAATTTTAAAACAACAAACAGATACAAAGGTAAATTAGTGCTTCGGGTACTTCTTTAGTCTCTTCGAGCTTGCAAATGAAGACAGACATTTGGTTACAGCGTGTAAGTCGTTCTTAGAAACACTAAACCTAAAACATACAAATGCGGACTCTTTATCTGCAAGTGTACTTCAGAAGTTGTTAGCAGTTCGATGAAATGTCCAGTTTATTTTATTTTCATAGAGGCGATAAAGATAGTCTCTCGATGCATTAAACAAGCTGAAGAGATAACTTAACTTTTCAGTCATAAGAAAAGCCTCTCTAATCAAACTTCGAGGTAAACATTTTGTATTTGGAGGATACAATAGTGAAAAAGCGTAAGTCTCGGATCTTTTCGTTGCTGTATCTTTGATTTGCATGAAGCAATTTTTAGTAGACTTGTCCTCCAAGTTCCTGACGATTTTCTGAAAAATATACGACTTACATAACTTTGATTTGCTAGGCATTGCGAAATCGTTCGTGGACAGCTGCATCAGATTTTTGAGTGTGGCTTTTCACGTATTTATTTTGCAAATACGTGCTAAGAGATTAGTAAGAAATAGTATTTTGATCAACTCAAAGATCTATAGTTTTGTTTCTCAGTTTAAAGGCAAGAAAGATATAAAAAGGGTAAAATTAACTTTCAGATTTAAAACCAATCCTCGGTTGTGAAAAGAGATTTACTGCTCGATAAAGAAGTAAAAATGTAGGATATTTTTTCATTGGAAAAAAAATGACGCAGTGCCCACAAACGCGGCTTTGCAAGGCATGAAATGCCTAGCAAAATGAAACATTAGTAATCATACTTTGAATAAGCGATAATTTGGCATATCCGGTTATTGTGTTTTAAGACTTCCTCTATTGACTGTAATTACTATGAATAACAACCACGCCTCATTACGGGGAAGGAGATTTTAAAAGTAAATCCAAGCAATTATTAGATGGTATTCGAAGGGGCACTAAGTTTATTCCTGTCTCCAAAGCAAACAGGACTGTCAAACATAGGTTAGAGGCAAGCATGTCCGGGTGTGAAGATAAAAGAATGTTGATATCTTTTGATAAATCAGAAGAAACAGCTCTCTATGTTTGACGAAAAGCAGCCGCAGGTGACAGGTAGATATGTCAATGCCGAAAAGGAGATACAAAAAAAACATTTTGTTTTTTTCGATTTTGCTAAGGGCAATACCGAAATAAGAAACTGTTCTGGTTGGGTTAAAAAATGTACAACGAAAATCTGGCCATGTTCCAGGTAGATAAAGATGTGGTGATAATTACACAATAAATATCGCTGGCAAAGCACTCTGTTGGTTTGTAGTTTGTACTTAACATATGGTATGCAGCTACGAGGATTGACCAAGCTGCATCGATTGTGAAACAGACGTCTTTCTATTAAAAAAAGTTGCTATTTAACATCTTAAGTTAGTCATATATGTATCGATGCAAGAGGTTTATCGAGTTAAACAGCTTTGTAATTTTTTTAGAAACAATGATTGTGGTCGCACTAGAAGCTCAACACCGGTGTTTTCTAGTTTTAAGTTGAGGCCGCTAACTCCAGTGTTACACTGTCTAACACTGTACTGAGGTCGCA
>JAOBRD020801290.1:0-13519 GCA_027575215.2 Hydrozoanthus sils
ATATCGTTAGCTAAATAGCATATACAATTTCCGACAAATGAAGCTGACCGTTTGAAGAAAGCAAGTAGTAAAATGGTGTGGAAAAAAGACAGTTTGAAGAGAATAGAATGACATGAAAGGTAAATGACACGAAAAAAGACACGAGTTTTCTTTTTTTTCAAATGGCTCTTGCAGGGGATCGGAGGGTTAGGGGGAGGGGGTTGGTCTTACAAGGGATGAATTTTAACAGCAAGTTATTTATTCATGGTCAACACGCGGCATTTACAACCTGCTATACTCATTCGGTGTGAGCCGCAGTTCACTTTCACTTCGAGACTACTGGTCAAATAAAATGAGTTCAACCTTTTTCCATGAAATATTTTTTTTCCAACTAAACACTCAGGTACACACTCGTCACGTGATACGTGGGAGCGAGCGCATTGTCTTGAGAATTACTTTATTTCTGTTTGTTCAACAGCCAGGTGTACAAAGCCCACTGATTTTACAGGGGTGCTGACAGTAAAAGGGAATGGCGTCACTTTATCGTGGAGGAAGCCTTTGTACATGGACCGACCGGTGGTGTTTCAAGTGCTGTACGCGCCTCGTGTTGCGGTGAAATGTGCAAACGACAGAAGAAACCTGGTAAGCGAATTTTTGTTTAAATTTTTGCCTCATTAGCATACGTACTCTTCTTTCTACCAGCTACAGAAACAAACCTTCTGAATAATGAAACGTTCCTGCAAAACAAACTTTCTCTGAAAATATGAGATTGATATGGCGAGTAATCTTTCCGAGATATGGTTTTTAAAATTGGGAATTTTACAAATAATGTATGGCGCATTATCGTTGTTGCCTCCAGCTGTTTTGCATTTTTTTGAGTGGTAATTTCCTCTTTGAAATTACACTTATACAACCGAAAGTTCGGCTACTCATTCATTTTGATAAGCTTTCTCAAGTTTTAAAGTCAGTTGTTGTTTATCTTTGTTCTTTCTACGAATTTGAGTTGTATGCTAATGAAGCAGAATATAAACAATGACGTCAGCTGAAACTCGCCTATTAACAAGGCCAAAATTTTTAGTACGCAACAATAGCTTGTAGCTAGAATTCATCTGTGAAAAAGTAGAATGCTTGTCACCTTGCCGAGTGTTGTCGAACGTTTTAGATGTAAATATATATATTGACTAACATTTCAGTATTTACAGCTTATATGTTTTTCAGTGTTGTATTGACAGAACAATATACGTGTTTCTCATAATTTTTACATCACTTGGATTGTTAAAAACACTTGTCTAAATATTTAAAGTGTATATGAAGTGAAACATTTTATTACTTCAGTGGATAGATTTTACTAAATTAGGAACAGCGGTGAAAACATTTTGTCAAAATCTTTTATGGTTCTTGAAATATTAACATTTAAAGTTCTCAACTAATGACGTCACAAGTGGTTCGGGCAAATTTGTATTTTTTAAAATCTGCTGCCAATCCACAACCTTTGGATGAATTTGAGCCAAACTTGGGCTGATGCTGTATCTACCTGAAAATTTTGCATCATTTTTACTTGATACCCTGTGTAACATTAACATAGATCTCATCTCATCCCGTCATGCCTCTATATTGCAATAGACACTCAGATCATGCATGTGCAACTTGTGTTACAATTGGTACAGCATTCAATGGAACCGAAACCAATTGTAGAATTGCACACAGTTTGGTTATCCTGCTGATGAACAGTAACTGATCGTGTTTCTGTTTCAGCAACATATACAGGCGTTTGTCTGTACAAACTTAATTTAAAGTTGCCTGATAAAAAACAGGTGCACAATGAGTGAAAAGTACGAATTGTAAGAAAACACGAATGAGAATCTGTATGTGATTTCATCATCCATTCAATTGTACTTTAATTATTTAACGACCAATCAAAGTGCGCGTAGCGTACAAAAGCTATACATGATTGCCCCTCGGGTGACAACAGACTGACAGCGGGTACACAAACCAGCTGTTGCCCGCAGTGATAGACTGACAGTCAACAACTTGCTGAGTGTTTTCGGTATTTTCTCCCCTGTACATACGCCATGATGATTTGAATTGGTTGGTAACCAAATGTGGCGTTAAGCCAAGGCATGAAATGCGATTTGAGGTTATTATTTTAAAATTGTTTTATATTTAGCTTGCAACGATCGACAAAGAAATTAACTTCACGAAAGTTTAATGATCAGTCAATGAGTGACAACGCCTTTTTGATTACATGAAGGCATTCAAGCCTTAAAAATGCTTTTGAACTCAAAGTCTGAACTTTACTTGCAAATCAAACAACGCGGCGCCTCCATTCGTTCATGGTACCGATACAAGCACAGAAAGTACAAAGTTCATTCAAACGTAATCAAATGTCACACATTACGGCTTTTCACCTGCCGCAAATGGTGAGGTAACCAACAGTCGGGCCAACGGTCCATGATTTGTCAAGGAACAACTGGCTAAGGACTGCAAATCCGGATGTTAGGCATTTAGCTGATTTGCTGACTGTGTTCTTGATCAAAACGACCAATCAGAACTATTTGAGGTTTTTTTGCGAAATTTGCGCGTGCGTACTACCATGTCACAAAACAATTTGCATTATTACCGATACCTTATTACTTTATTATAGATCTTCAATTTATTCAGCTCTACTGGGCGTTCTCTCTCGCTGCATACAATTTTGAAGTATGAATTACAAAAGTATTGTCATCATTTACCGTCGCCTGGTTAGCCCAGTTGGTAAGGCGCCAGTCTGTCGTGCGGGAGGCCCGGGTTCGATTCCCGGTGCCGGACCTTCATTCGGGGTCTTTAAACAACAGAGTAGAAGGTTCTGCCTTTGCTTTAACATCTGCAAACGGTTAGACCTTCGCGTTTTCTTGGATAAGGACGTTAAACCGTAGATCCCGGGTGGTAGACAGTGGCGTGGCCAGGATCTGAAAATTTTGCAGGCCAAATATAACCGAGCGAGCGCCTAAAACACGATTATTTCTAGGGGTGTCCGGGGGCATGCTCACCTGGGAAATATTTGAAAATTGCGTTTCTGAATTCGCCAGAAATGCACTAAAATCATAAAACCTAGCGAAGATGTTCCTCCTTTGCCAATGCTAGAAACTGTCTTCTCTTCCCTGGAAGAAAAAAAATGGTTTTAGCGCCGTTGGATCTGTAAACGTTCTTATGACGTAGGCACGGCCTGGGTCTCAGGGACGTTATTTATTAGCTAAGTTTTCTCTCCACTCGTTTGTAACATCAGAATCAGGGGTTTTGAGCGAGTATTAACCACGCAGCTTTCATTGCAAAATAACAATTTTAACAGTTGCTCTTAAAAATTAGTTCCCTTTCTTCTTTTTATTGAATATAGTTCTAATAATTTCTCAATCTTATTATTCCCTGTCAAAGTAGTTTGAAGGCCTAGGCCTGCAGGCCTACAAGCTGGTTACGTCACTGGCAGACCTCGAAAGGGATCTCGAGTCCTGTTGCCTGTTCTCCCGTGATTCGTTGGGTCAAAACGTATAACACAAAACAAAGCAAAACATCTTTTCCTCCAACAGACTCTCTTGGGCTGTGAGTTTTCTTGCAGAGCTACCGACTTGCTACCCAACACGGAGTACGATTTTTACGTCATGTGCGTCCCTTTGGGAGTGAGCACTTATCGTTGGGGAGAGATTTCGAATTTTACCATAAGAACAAAGGGCAGAGGTAAGCAACGCCAAAACATGCGATCAAAAAGAATTAATGCAAACTTGCGAATGAAAGTTAATCTCAGTGTAGGCACTTTTCACAAATGTTTTTTTTTTCAGTTCCTTCAATTTTTCCCACTGACGTCAAGAAAATGGGTGATGTGATTTTTGGGAACTACAGAAACATCACTTTGGAATGGAAGGTTTGTAGTGCACTTTCCAGTTTGTCACTGATATATTTTTATCTTGCATCAATTTAACGTCGTTCTAAAAAATCCAAACCTGAAAAGTTCCCGGGAAGACATGTCCAAGATCTCCTTTAAGGATCCCTCAATGGTTGCTCAAACAGAACTCTCTCCTCCCCACCCCGGAGGAAACGAATTATACTCCAAGGAAATGAAAAATTACAAACCCGTGCTTGCTCATCGGGAGTAAGTGAGACATAATGCATTTTTTAAGAACCTGGAGCACTTTTTTTACGGTTAATTGAAGATGTCAAGTAACAGTAGCTCCCCGTACCCAGCCCTCCCCTGCAACGCCAATAATCTTTTTTGAAAAATAACATATTTCGACCGAGACGCTGTTACAAGGGTGTAAAGTGCCTACACTCTTTCAGTTTTTTGTAAGAACGTCGAATTGTTTGACTGAGGCTGAACGTTCTTAAATATTTTTGGGATATTAGCCTCAAATGTTCTTAAACATGTTCTTAAAATATCTTTACTGATTTTAATAATACATGTACCGTATGTGGTGCATTTGTATAGTATAGTACACTTAATAGTGGCTGGAATTGACTTTCTTACCAGTTTGTCTCAAGAGATATACCTGTAAGAACTGTGAATTGGTAAATGAAAAGACATATGGTGTAAAATTGTTATCTGCTGACTTTAGTCAAGAAGCCCACAAAAAAGCAAATTTTTCAATAACACTGTATGAATTATTTGCAATAGGTTATCATCGTAAATAAATGTTCTTTCACCATTTCTCAGCCACAGCATGTTCTTAACATGTTCTTAAATTTTTGGCGATTTTCAGCCTCATGTTCTTATAAAAAAGGTTCTTATAAAAAAAGAGTGTAGCTGTAGTATTTGCTGTGAATATCAGAAATTGCCGAGTTAACGATCTTCAATCGAAGCCACAGATAAGCTAGTATACAATATATAGCTTCGAGCGAGGCCTGGGGACTAATTCGACTTTCGCGCGCCGACCAACAGCATCAACAAAGAACCCCATTAACCCGCGCAAAAGAAAAGGAATTTTTTAGTGCCAATGTAGGACAACGCTATTTGTTTATTTTCATGCTTGATCGAGCCAAGTTCACTTGTCCTAAAACCAAACGACCAAATCCCAGCTGACCCTGTAGCTGATCAGTTGAGAGTTTCGTTGCTCGAGGGTCGAATCCCATCGAAGGCAGAGAAATTGTTCGTTTTCCAGTTCCCCGTCTCCAGTGGTAAGGCCTCACTCGAAATCGTCGTATTGCAGAGATGCCAACCTCCGAACTTCAAAATGCGGGAGATTTTGGGGGGATAGCCGAAGTTTTATTGTGACGAACGTTTGGCCTATTTACACATACAACTGTTTGGATAATCCTCAAGCCACATTACAAAGTATGATTTATCTAAAAAAAGCGGGAAGCTGTATTAGTTGGAAACCTAATACTCGATATGAAAAATATCATATATTTGTTGCATGCATTTCTTTCGTTTATGAGTCAGGAACAAACGAACAGCATACTGTTGTTGTTATTGTATGCTTTTATTTATTTAAATTTTCTTCGAAAATGCGGGAGATTTCTGTAAAATGCGGGAGAACGGGAGATCAAGCGAAAAAGTGTAAGTCTCCCGCAAAATGCGGGAGAGTTGGCATCTCTGGTATTGTATTTGAGAAATGCAACTGCTGACTGACGATATAGGTTTAGAGTGTAGAAAAATGCGCAATTGGTGCATTTTTGCCTTCAGGGTTAAATGAAAATTCCAAATATGACGAACGCTTTGAAAAACAAAACTGCTAACATTATTATAACTTGAGAACGGCCATACTATTCCCCAGTTTCCTTCCTGCTCGATCAGCTGGGGCGGAGGAGAGCCTGTGAACTTTACCGTCTGCTACAGGTTGTATAATGACATCAATTCAACAAACATTACGCTGAGTACGAAATGTGCAGGGTATGAAAACTCATCTTTGTTGAAAAGACTGGCTATAAAAGACGTTTTTTCAAGAAATGTTGTGATCAGCTATCTGGACAGCTTCAGTAGCTACTTGGTGTCAATCAGTATGTGCAGTACCAACGGATGTGGTCCTTTTAGCAAGCCTATTAAAATCAAAGGGTTGAAAAATGGTGAGTAAAAAAGATGTGTTCACTCATCGGGGCTGCTTAAGCCTTGTCCCTAGTCCCTAGCATTTCTCAGAGCTTCTGGAAGCATTGTGGTTACACACGAGCTCTTGATCATAACTTCGAGTCTGCGCTGTACGCCATCATGAAAACAAAACAGCTGAGTAACCGAGCAAGCTCCCTGATACGTAATGGCCGGGAGTTCCTGGGGACAAGGTGGAAGCCGCCATTTGTTGTATCCATAGTTTTCAATGTTCATCCGGTCGAGTAGAGAAGAAAAGAGCAAAAAGACTGGGAACGAGTGCCACTGTGACGATAATTTATAACTTCGCAATGTCAGCGGCGCAGTGGCCGAGCGGTTAGCGTGTTCGACTCGTAATCCTAGGGTCGCGAGTTCGAACCCGGGTCAGATCAATGGAATGTGTTGAGAAAGACATTTTACCTGACTTTGTCCCAGTCGACTCAGCTGTATAAATGAGTACTTACCAGCTCTGTTGGGGGCTAACCTGCGATGGATTAGTGTCCTGTCCAGGGGGAGTCAAAACTCTCATCCGCTTAACACTACAGAAACCGGAGATAAGCGCCGGCCTAATGAGCCACTGGGCTCGAGAAAGAATTAAGCTTTAGCCCTTTGCAATGTGCAATCATCAGTTATGTTGAGTGTTGAGTTTGAAGTTTTTTATTTATTACTAATCTAAAAACGATGACCCATTGATAATTAATTTCCTGTGGAGTACTTGAAAATTACACTAACATTCCATCAGAGTAAGTTTAACGTTTCGTAAAACTAAAATCGCGCGCGCGCTAATTTACTTCAATGTTGGGGGGAGGCAACGGAGATCTATGTAACCCGGTGAAAGTTCTGCCAAAACAGGTCGGTTTCGTCTGAATAACTTTGCGGCAAATTTTTAATTCTTTTATAAAGTCGTCAAACTTCAAAAGGGAAACACAAAGGTTGTGCAAAGATGCTTTGTTGTAGGTTGAACGAACCGCGACCGTACACATTCTTTATTTCAGGTGTTAGTGAGAATGTTTTGACTGGCTACTTGTTGATTTGCATCTCAAAACCTTTGGTATTTTGTGCACCTTCAGACTAGTAAACATAAGAAAACGACGAACAAAGACCTGCAACAATGGTCTCATAACCAGTCCCTATGTTTTTATTTAGAAATTGGCCAAGGTGAAAGCTAGTTGTATTGAAATTAATAGATGAACAAATTAATGGATGAGAACATAAATTAATAAACAAGCATATGATTAAAAAACAAGACAGTTTAAAACTTACACATAAACAAAAAAATTATAATTTTCTTTAATTACAGGCTTGTTTTCTTATGAACCAAAGTCAGTTGGTTATTCATTACTAAACCTCAAACTTATCCCTTTACCATATTCTCTATACGACACCGAAAATTACCTTGGCAGTGATGATTGGCATTCTTTATTTCCAACAGAGTTGAAGCCAAGTTCTGTTCCTGATGGGGAGGGGGTGAGAAGTCCCGCTTGGAGTTGGAAGAAAACAGCTCTAGTGGTGGTACTGTGCATAGCCGTTACAGCGCTGTTAGCGATCGTGATTTGGATCTTTAGAAAATGGAAAAGGTACAACGCAGTTAATCTCTTAGCTTATTGGTTTTCTCTCAAGTTTTATGCCGGGGGGGGGGAGTTACTTCGGGGTCAAAAGGGTAAAGATGACCGTCGGAAAGGTCGCCAAATACCCTAAAAATACCAAGGGATAAAAAATTTCCACCCTAAAAAATACATCTCAGTTGTAAAATTACCCTAAAAAATACCAATTGAAAGCTGAAAATTTTCCCTGGGTAGCTAGCGGGTCGGCGCTAAGTCCCCTCGTGTTGTGTTGAACGTGATATGCAGTGAATAAAGGCGCGCGGACGTTCGCCTAAGGACTTTTGTCTTAGCTTCTTATCAGTATGCACGGTTGCTAAAACACGGGACTACAAGCATGGGGTTTTTCACCCCTAAAAAATACCCGGCTCTTGGTTTAATACAGGATTTCTTTTAACAACCCCTAAAATATACCGGACTGGCAACTTTAACCCCTAAAAAATACGACCATACCACCGCAATAAAGGGTACCCCTGGGGGGAGGGTTATGCTTCCTTAGGTTGCACCTTTATTACTACACGCTTTTTTATAAGAACAACTCTATAAGACCAACGAGGCTCAGATTGGCCAAAATTTAAGAACAATTTAAGAACAAGCTGAGGCTCGGGCTTTGTAACTAATTTTTTTGGAAACTTCACTGATCTTCGATCTTTAACTAAACATTAAAGAGTAAATTAGAAATGCTTCGCATTTTATTATCACTGGAAATTGTCTTGGGGAAAATGACTCGGCGAATCCACAATAAATCCGCAGGGATGAATTGATCAAATTTGATTTCAAATACATGTAAACATTGCAACACTTTAGGCTTAGTTTTTCTACGATTCAACTATACATAGAAATAAGAACAATTTAGAATAATTGGCTCCAATCGCCAAAAAAATTATGAACGAGCCTCGGCCAAATTTACTGTTTTTCTTTAAAAAAATGCAGGATCGTAACGAGGTATTTTTTTTCTTCCGTGATCCCAGTTTTTTGGTGATCCATGATCCCAAATACTGCGAACTCTGTGATCCCTGATCCCAACTGAGTGATCCCTGGACCCCATAGTTTATCAGTATTTTATTTTCATTATTTACAAATTATAATTCATGGCATGTTGAGATACTATTGCGCATCGCGAAAAGAGAAAATGAAAAACACAGAGAACGGGGAGCGAATGAGGAAGAGAGTAAGGTTGAATTTTATGACCAGTTGCAAGCTGAGCTAGAGAACAAACCACGCCACGAGATGAAGATAGTGATGGGTGACTTGAATGCGAAAGTGGGAAGTGACAACACAAATGGAGATAGAGCCATGGAAAAGGAAGAATGTGGCAGCATGAACGACAATGGACAACCTGCATGGCATACAATCTGTTCATCAGAGGTACACTTTTCCCACATTGTGAAACTCACAAGCTTACCTGGTATTCCCCCAATGGAAAAGACACCTGATGATCAACAGGAAATGGAGAAGATCGTTGCAAGATGTTAGAGTGAGAAGAAAAGCTGATGTCGGTAGTGATCACCACCTTGTCACAGCAACCCTGAAACTGAAGCTGAGTGGAAAGGGGCCTGGCAAGATACGACAACAACATTTTTACGTAGAAAAACTAAAGGACCCCGGAACAAATAAAACCTTCACTCTCCGCCTGAAGAACAAGTTTCAAGCACTGACAGATGCTGAAAACCATACACCGACTGGTACAAACGGCATCAACACCATGTGGGAGCAAATTAGAACAGCATACACACAGACCAGCGAAGCCTGCCTAGGACACAAACAGAACAGGAGGAAGGAGTGGATCAAAGTAGATACGTGGCACGCCATCGAAAACAGAAGATACTTGAAGAAGAAAAGCATGGACACCAGATCAGAGAAGTTGAAGGAGAGGCAATGTAGCAGTGCAGAGAAGCAGACAAGACAGTGAAGGGGCACACATTGAAAATCATTGCAAGTCAAGCGGAGGAGTCTGCCAGCAGAGGAGAACAGGGACAGGTATACAAATCACTAAGCTCGTCAGCGGGAAATATCGGGGAGCAACCGACATTCCAAATGTGGACAAGCAAGGAAGGCTAATCACTACAGAAGCAAGATGAGCAGAACCTTTCAGCGCAATTTTGAACAGACTATTGGTGCAGAAGTACAGGATCTTGATACTTACTTAAATGTCAAAACTGCATCACCAGAGAAAGAGGAAATCCTGGCAGTCATTGAAACCCCCTAGAACGGAAAACCCGCGGGACAGAAAAACCTTAACGCAGAGCTCTTCAAGGAAGACCCAGAAATTGTAGTGCAAGCTCTTCAGCCACTCTTTCCAGCAGTATAGGAGGAGAAACAACAACCTGAGGGCGTCATCGTGAGGATTCCAAAGCACTAAGCAAGTGTAAAAACTGGAGAGAAATCACACTTCTATCTGTCCCCAGCAAGATCCTAGCCAAGCTCATCATCAGGCGGATCTCTGAAGCAGCGGACCAGCGACTGAGAAAAGAACAGGCAGGTTTTTGAAAGGGGCGAGGGTGCACGAACTAGATCTTCACTTTACGCAACATCCTAGAACAGTACACAGAATGGCAGAGACAGCTACATCAACTGCGTGGATTTTAAAAAGGCTTTTGACAGCATTCACCGGAAAAGTCTACGGCGCATCCTCGGGCATATGGAGTTCCGCAACAGATCGTCGTTGTCATCAAGAGCTTCTACAATAATCTCAAGTGCAGAGTGGAAAACAGTGACTTAAAACTTCAGTGTGGAGACTGGTGTTAGACAGGGTTGCTCTATGTCGGCGTTGCTTTTCAATCTGATGATTGACTGGGTGATGCCACAATCAACATCAGATCGACCGACCACGGGGCATCAGATGGATCCTCTTCTCAACCCTTGAAGATTTGGACTACGCCGATGGCCTAGCGCTGGTCTCAGACATTCACCAATACATGCAAGAAAAAAACCACCCGTCTCAGCATATTTGCACAGCAACTGGGCTCGAAGTAGACCAAAAGAAGACAGAAGTGATAATGCTGAATGTGCCAAACCCCTCGGCAATCGAAGTAAACGGAGAAGATCTTCCAACAACAGAAGAATTTATCTAACTCGGTAGCACTATCAAACACGTCAGCGGGGCAGGCAGCGACATTAGAAGTCGCCTCAACAAGGCCAGGAACGCCTTCAGAATTTTGAACAACGTTTGCAAGTCTCCCCAGTACAGCACCAAGACCAAGCCAAGAATGATTAAAGCTGCGTACCTCCTCCCCTTCTGTACGACTCAGAATGTTGGAGGATGACCAAAAGTGACCTGATTAAGTTGTCTACCTTCCATACCAAGAACCTAGGAAGAATTCTACGCGTTTTCTGGCCCGAGACCATCTCCAATCAACATCTTCCTACCCGTTGCAATCAAGACAGCATGAGCATCATCATTATGTAAAGGCGATGGAGATGGATCGGGCACATCATGAGAAGAGAGCCAAGCAACATCTCTCGCACAGCCCTTTACTGGACGTCAGAGGGGAAATGGAAGAGAGGAAGACCAAAGATAACCTGACGACGAACTGGGAGCTCAAGACCCTCTATCTCAAATGGTGGACCGTTCAGAAGCTGGCCCAGAACAGACAGGCGTGGAGTGCCTTTGTTGCTGCACTACATGCCAGACACCATAATGGGCATGATTGATTGACTGACATCGAACGCCAAGCAAAAGTCAGGATAAAAGTACAAAACATAGCAAATATATACATTTTATTATTTTTTTTCCCGTGATTCCAAAATTTTCTGTGATCCCTGATCCTCAATACCGACCCTGAAAAAGCGTGCAGCTAAATACCCACTGCTTGATCTTTTTACTGTTTAAAGTTGTTTTAAAGCTCAACAACGGCTTTTTATCTGATATTTCCGAAAGGTTTGAAGCACAAACTAGGAACACTCCTGCGAAACCGCTCAAGGAAATAGTTAAACGCGTGGTAAGTTAATACTTACAACCAAATTAAATAGTGAACTAATTAGTAAGTTAGCGAGGCCAAACTCCCGTCGAGCCATTGAGACGTAGCCTAGTTTCGAGGCCTCACGGTCGAGCTTTGCTCTCCGCAACTCGCTGGTGTCATGGAGTCCATTGTTTCTTAGCTTTCCAAAATGCAGGCGGCGGCGGAAGTTCGTAGTGACTGGTGGGGGAGGGGGATTAGGAATTTCAGCCCTGATGTTAGATTAATTTGATCACAACCTTGTACGCTTACGACAGCACTCAATACGAGTTAAAATGGCAGGAAAACCTTATCTGAGCATGTGGAGTATGGAGCTTCAATATGGCTCAAACTGTATTTACGCCGATCTCGTTCCCAGAGTTCACCTTCCTTAGCTGGCCATAAGGAACGTGGGCTCTGGGAACGAGGTTGTAATTACGCCTGAGGTTGAAGAGTTTGACAAAATTTGCCTTGGCGTATTTAAGTGTGATGGAAGATAAACCTTCTTGCTCTGTTTCCATTCATGAAAACAGGGCAAATAGTTAATGCTAAGTTTTGATTTTGCTCTTTTTGGTAGAAAGATTCTACCGTCATCGCGTTTTTGTTTCTCGTCTACACAGCATCCTAAAGAGCCAGAGTTCGAAGTCCCAAAACAGGGCGGCACGGACACGAGAGAAGTTGGAAACTATGAGCATGAAAATCTAACTGGATCGCGGACACATTTGATAAGAGCTGCGAACGTTTAGGGCTTTCTTAGACGAGGGTGGTGGAGTGAAGTTGGTGTCGTAAGGAGGAGGGGGGGAGGGAAATTGACACTTCTTTCGCCTTTGGGCACGAGTTTCGTTAAGGATCCTTTGGAAATGTTGAAAAAAGGTTGCTATTTTGATCGCCATTCTTGCTGTTTTGTACTCACTAAAAACTTCGCAACTTCGCTTTAAGTTTGTGCGCATGCGTGCTTGGCTTAGTTGGTAAGATCGCTGACTGCCAAACGTGAGGCCCTGGTTTCGAGGGTTCAACGATTGTGCGGCCTTCTTTCGCCATACCGTCCGTGAACAGGGACGTTAAGCCGTTAACCTTCATTCAAGAAGGATAGTCAAATACCGGTAAATTATCGATAAACAAATAAATGGATGAATAAATAAATAAATAAATAAATAAATAAATAGATAAATTTTAAATAACTTTCCGGAGAACTGGAAGATTAACAAATCAGTTCCCTCTATTTTTTGAAATGAGTTCTTAACTGCTGAGAGCTACGGCCAAAAATAAATACGACAAAAGTCAAAAAGGAACTCTGTGCTTAAAACGGGGATCAGAGGCGCGTTTTCGCCCCTTCCCGCCTTGCCATTCAAACGCGGCTTCCCAAAAATCATTTTTCCTCCTGATCCATCATCGAAACAGGTGGACAGGAGGAGTTATGCACTAGTCAGTGTAAACCCCCCACCCTGGGGAACGTGGGCGTTAGCACTGATAACTTGTAAAAAAGGCAAAATGCCCCACCCATTGGGGTAAGATACCTGGTTAAAGCAGCCCCATCAGTTTATCGACTTTTATGAAGGAACAAAGCGCCAAGTCAGTTTAATCAACGCAAGACTAACTCTTTTTAATACATTAATCACATGTAACACTATCAAATGTCCAGTTCATGAAATGAGAAAGAGCTGTAATATTCAATGCAACTTTCATTTCTGGGGCACTGAAAAAATATGTTTTGAGAACTTTTTCACACAGCAAAGTTTTGCAATCTAAATTTTAATGAATGATGGAACAATTTACCAACTGCCTTCTACTTTATTTTAATAGAACACAAAACAATATTGCCAGGAGTAAAGATTATTCTACTTAGCAATATGCTAAATCCCCACCCCATGCATGGGGCTTGTTCAGTGGGCAAATCCCCATGCATTTTATGCCCTATATATATGCCCCACGTTTCCCCGTGATGGGGGGGGGGG
>JAOBRD020801396.1:0-13519 GCA_027575215.2 Hydrozoanthus sils
TTAGCGGTAGCACAACAGCTACGAACCGATCGCACGAGATAGTAAGTATGGTGAGAATTGAAGCACTGATCGAGACGTCGAAAACATAATTGATGACTTTACAGGTTATTTGCCCAAACACCTCGCCGAACCACTGGTGCTGAATGTGAAGGAAGGCAGTGTTATGTGGCATGGCGGATAGAAAGGTCAGCAGATCCGCACATGCTAAGTTAATAGTGAGAAAACAAAAAACGTGTTTTCCTGGTGCCGTTCTTTTCTTCACGATGTAAATTCCCAGACTGTTGCCAAGGAAACCAACCAGGAAAGCCACCACGTAGGCAATCGTCATGGCAACCTGCCCTTCGGCTGTTAGATCTCTTTCATTCGAAGATCGGCCTGTTGGGTAGAAGTGTACAGTATAATGTTATCTTTGATTGTCAGAAATGTTTGATATACACTTGTGAACAACACTTTTCGCGCTTTCATTACGGTTCAATTTAAGACACTTTCAAAAGGCAATAGTTTAGCAACAAATAAGAAAACAACGGAGCAATGGCCGAGCGGTTAGCTTGTTTGACTCGTGTTAGGCCACTGTGTGTGTCCTTGAGTAAGACACTTTACCCGACTTGTTCCAGTAAACTCAGCTGTATTAAGGAGTATCAGCTTCTAAAGCTAAATCCCTTCTCGAGCGTACTGGCCCATTAGGCCAGCGCTTATCTCCGGTTTCCGTAATATTAAGCGGTTGCCAGTGTTTGACTCCCCCTGGACAGGACACTAATCTGTCGCAGGTTAGCTCCCAGCAGAACTGGTACTCATTTATACAGCTGAGTCGACTGAAACAAAGTCGGGTAAAGTGTCTTGTTCAAGGACACAACACAGTGGTCTGGCCGAGGCTCGAACTCGCGACCTTAGGATTACGAGCCGAACACGCTAACCGCTCGGCCACTGCACCGCCGACTGGTCGATGGCCGAGCGGTTAGCGTGTTTGACTCGTAATCCTAAGGCAACGAGTTCGAGCCCCGGTCAGACCACTGTGTGTGTCCTTGAACAAGACACTTTACCCGACTTTGTTTCAGTCGACTCAGCTGTATTAAGGAGTTTCAGTTTCTGCTGGGGGCTAACCTGCGATGGATTAGTGTTCTGTCCAGGGAGAGTAAAGGACTCTTATTCGCTACTACTACACTACGGAAACCGGAGGTAAGCGCCGGCCTTTTAGGCTATGTTGGCTCAAGAAAGGATTTAAGACGGTAGTACCAACAACACATATATCCTTCTTCCTATTCCAATTAAAAAGTTTGCATGTTATTATTGGACAAGTATACCGCATTAGGCGCTTTGTCTCCAATCAAATATCAGTATTAACAAAATTAGAAGTTGGTTGCTTCCTGGTAATTAGGTAGACACGCGTTTGCTCTGTGTAGTTGTGAGGTACTCAAAACGTCTTCTAAGATGTTATAGGAGTTAAAACTCCTTAATCTCCCCTCCAATCTCATAATAAAATTTGATAACCCTTACCTAGGGACGATTGTTTAGAACAGTGACATCCTTAACACCAAAAGTAAGCAAAATAAAAAAGGGTTTAGCAAACTAAAGGCAAGAAAAAATCGTACTTGATCTTTCTAAAGTTTGCTTGAAAAATAATTTATTTTTTGCTCATTAACACACATCGCAGGACTGAGAAGTCATCAATAATCATAAATTCCAAATTAAGGTCATTAAAAAAACTACCCACGATCATTTGCCCCAATACGTGCTGAAAAAATGTATACAGTACTTACTGTTTACAGAGAATTGACGAAAATCGATCTCTGTGATCAATTTCATCGTTTACAAACAAAACGAAAAAAATGTAGTTCAAATCGATGTTAGCCAAATTTACCTGGTGTTAGCCTACTGCTGTTCGTGAAATTTGTCTCTGCAGTAATCATGTCAGCACAGTTGTGAAGAATTCTGCTTGTTCATTTTATAGATGTTCCTTGATTAGAACAGCAAACTTTCTCTGTAAAATATAAATTTGGGGAAAAACAAAAATCAGCTAATAACAAGTTCAAATGGCAAAATGATTCATTTTGTACGAGTTTCGTTAGGAGAATTTACATCTTGATAAACTGGCTTGGGCTGAAAGGACAACTCTTTTATGAGAATTTTGATTATTTCTAAGAATTGTAGTTAATATTATTTCAAAGACATCTAAATACAAATAAGTTTCAATCTACTTTATGATATTTAGGGAAAATTCGAAACAGACAGTGCACTGGTTAGTAAATTTTTCCTACATTGTTCAAAAACTTTATCACATGCAATCTACATTCAATTTACGTTTTTATTCCTAAATTGTTATGTACTAATTTTATTTACATGTATATAAATCTTTGATTTACAAACAACAAACGGATATCTTTTGTACAAAGAGGATAAACGTTTTTGAGTTTTTTTACGGTTTTCATATTTGTCTAGGAATCCAACTGATAACTGGCCAAAATCTCATTTGGTAGTTGTTTAAAAACTTATTTTAACTGATAACATTGCCGAAATACTGTATTTGTACGAGAACTTATTTCTTGTATGTTATTGATTATTTCAATGTACAGATCCGTGTTTTTATCTGGCTGGAACAATCACACGTTTGCTTGCCTGTTCAAAACGTTTTTTAAGAATTCATGTTGAATCTGGGCCTTGATTCTTTAATGTTATGGGGGATTTTGAGCCTCGCTGTTGTTCTTTTACTGAAAAGCGCAATTGATTTAATATAGAGGTCAACAACCCATTTTCAAACGCTAACTATTTTTGGCTGTTTGGCCATCACTTTTTAATTTTTGCCATTAGGCATTACTGTTGCGTCTGGCCGACTGTTTCTTTTTTCTCAAGGCTTGCAAGAATAAGTAAACCTCAGTTTAGCAACGACAAATATATTAGAAAGTTAAAAAAAAAATTAAAGTATTTTCATTTCAATCGGCATGCCATACATACTTTTGCCAGCCAGCCATTGCCATCGAGTAGACTGTAAAAATGATTCTGGCTGTAATCACCCTAGCTCTTTAAGCTATTAAAAAGCGTCTCCGCTCGTTTAGGCGGTACTTGAGTAGGGTTAACCTGTAGTTTGCTTAATTTTTCTTTTTAAAACCGTTCGTTCCTATCTTTCTCGGCTTAGACTTTTGTGCATGCAACAACGGAGGGAAAACTGGGTATGTCATTGACAATATTCTTACATTTGCCTGTTGTCGTTTTTTCAGCATTCCAAAGAACACAGTAAAATAGCAAAACGTTTTGACCTTTTTTGGTTAGAAAAACAAACTTGACTTGTTTGTTGATAGCCTCAAAATTAGTTTTTGGTGACAGAAAAATGACATATTAAATTAGAGAATCGTATCGTGGAAAAAGTTACGTTTGCTGTTGCAAAATTTTTATAGATTAAAGCCGAATTATGTTTTCAAATTGTAATTAAGACAAAAAGAACGTTGAGAAAGATGTAGTTCCTACACTGAAAAGTTTAGGTTCTTTCGAGTCCTTTTATTTTAAGCATAAGTTCAGTGTAGTTCCAGAAAGACCAAAAATAGATTACTTAAAATTAAGTTTGTTAGTTTGTCGGCAACATGACAAAATATAAAACATTCGGTTGCTTTGTCAAAAATCGAAATTTAGTTCATTTTTAAGGATCTGAACAATAAGCTCATCAGTGATACGAAACAAAACAATACAGCACGATTTTAAACTAAGTGACAATGCGTTAACTTCAGGTTAAAAGTTTCAAAGCAACAAGCACATCTTATTCTTGCCATTTTTAATGAAAACTAGTTTGCCTGATAACTTGCTCTTTTACGCAGACATTTCATAGAAATGCGAGAAACACGAGACGCCAAGAGTGGGGTTACTCGCGGTCTGTCTGGTTGAACGCAAGCAAGCGCTCTTAATAATCATGATTAAAATGACCTTTGAAACAAAAATTACAAGAATACGTGCTTTCTGCTACAACTTAGCCCTCTTTCTTTTGACGAGAACGTTCAGTTTTTTTAAAAGACAGATCTTCAAATTTTCAAACCAACGCAACCCAAACGAAACAAAGCACAACGTATAACATATAACACGTCACGCAATACGACACACAAAGAACGATGAAAACACAGAAAAATCATGTTGACACAAATCAAATACCGGGAATCACTACACAATCAAATAACACAAGCAGTGTAAAGCAAGGAAGTGACGAGAAAACCATTCTGCTATCAGAGGGAAGCCTAAGTTTTCTTATGGAGAATCAATATTTTGCCCTCGTTTCCATTGCTAAACCGTGTCTCTCAAATTAGGACTGGTGACAACTTCTGAACTATCAAGGATTTCCTGACATATTGAAAATGCATTATGCTGTGTTAGCATTTTAAGTTGAGCGAATATTACTCAAATTCTTCTTCGATATTTGTCTTGCGATAAATCACAGCTATGCCCAAACGTGAGTATACCGAAAAAAACGTCAACTTAGCCAGGATAGGGTATGTAATTTTACACTATGGGAAGGAAGTACTCGTCGAGGCTTTGGAGTTTGTGATTAAAAGAGATTGTCCGCTATACCCAACTTTACAAGATATTATTGCAGCACCGGGTGTGAAAACTGCTGTTAATCCAAGGCTAACAAGGCCGCAGAAAGATCTTCTTTATCCAGGAACAATGCCGTCCACAACGGTTGAATTTGAAGATCTCGACGTTAGTTTAGCATGTTGTCTTCTTCGTAACGTACCATTGTTTACGGGGAACCAGCCCTCGACGGCAATAGCCTGGCAAAATCCAACGTCTCTCGATTTAGCAAATTTTCCTCTGGAGTCAAATGTGTGTTTACTCAGGGAAAAACGAAACAAACTCCAAGGGCATTCTAAGAAACCGGAAATGGATAGTGGCGATTTTCGACATGAATTTGACGAAGTCAAAGACATCATCGTCAATCTTCAGAACTCAGTCGGTTCAACTCGTTTTGACTCCAAAAAACTTGAAAGTATGAGGACCCATCCTATGAGTTCAGAAAATGTTTACAATATTTTGAACGATTTAGAGAAACAGAACGCTTTGGAAAACGTAAAGCACCAACTTCGCTTTGTGTCACGCATTGTTGTTTTGAGTTTCGCTTTCCTCCTGCTAGTGTTTCTTTTTAATTCGGTTCTGTATTCTGATATTTTCAGTCAAAAACTTTCGATAGGAGCTAACAGCTCATTGCACTTAAAAAGGTTCTATTTGTTTCTCAACAACACACTAGAAAGAATGAATGTTAATCAAGGAGAGCAAACGAGAAACTTGATAGAGCAGCTAGCACATCAAATCGTGACCCGTCAAGATAAAATGATAATTTGTATTTATACTTTAGCTGTGGTTGTGGTGTTAATGACATGCATCGGACAAAATATTCCACAAAGACTGTTTCAGCACCTTAAGAGATGGCTTTTTGAAAAAGAAGACAGCTTTGAACCACATCTAAGAGAAGTTACAAAGTACTTTACCGGGCGAAACGAAGAAAGCTTTGAAATTTCTCGTCTTATAACTGAATGCAAAACAAGATTAATTAGCATTGTTGGATCTCCGGGCTTTGGTAAGACAACAGTTGCACTTCATGTCGGACATAAACTCAGAAACATTGGTTACAAAGTTGCTTTTGTTGGAATTCAGAGAAATAGCACAATTGAGCAAATTTCCGCCGATTTCCTTAAAGCCTTTGGACTCGAAATACCAATTGCCACGGAAGCTAGCTGCAGTCGTGAGAATCAAATGTTCACCCAAGTGGAATCGCTAAAGCAGAAGACAGTGGTTATTTTTGATAATGCGGAAGATGCCTATACGGTTAGCAAAAGAACAGTTGCAGACAACTGTGCAAAACGGCGACGAGAGTTTAGTGATATGCTGGCGGAAATTTTCAAAAGAAATGAGCTGGTTCAAATCATTCTTACATCAAGACAAAAATTCCTGCTTTCACATCCTGATGTTCGAGTTGAGGAGAAGGAAGTAGAAATAAAATGTCTTTCGGAGAAATCATCGGCAGAACTTGTAAGGAAAGTCGCACCATCCATCAGTGAAGAATCTGCGTTTACTTTAGGGCAGCTGATCGGTGGTGTACCATTACTGCTTGAAAATACAGCAGCAGTGATAGAGGCCGCTCATTTGTCTGGTTATTTAACGGCCGAGGACATTATTGAGGATATTAGACGCAAAGAAAATGTTCTAAATGCTTGCAGAGTTGACGAACAGGAAAGGACGTTCCACATGATAGACATAACTTACTCCAAGTTGCCTACAATTCTTCAAAACTTTTGGCTGACTGTTTCTTTGTTCCCTGAAAGCTGTGATCGCGAGGCGGTAGAAGAGATTCTCGAGGTCGAAGCTATAGATGCAAGGATTCACTTGGGTGAGCTAATTGAGCGTTACCTTCTGCACTATAACTGTCAAAATGAACACTACTACATGCATCGGGTTTTCCAAGACTTTGGAAACATGAAACGAGCCACCAACCCAAAGAAGAACCACGAAACCTTACGAAAATTCTGTCAACACTTTCTGAAGAGAATAACTGAGTTTTGCAAAGATTTTACTGTTGAAAACAAAACCGAAAGTCTGATTAAGTTCTCTTCAGATTATGCAAATTATAGGAAAATGTTTCTTTCTGCATTCCGTGATTCTGAACTTTGCGGAGAGACAATCTTTGTAACATTTCTACAAACTTCAATTTCTTTTCGTATGTGGCTTGGTGCGAATGATGTACAGGATATAGTGGAAGCTGCCATCGAGTCTGTTCTCAAATGTGGTAAATTTAGTGGAATTTCTTCTCTGTGCTTTGATGCTACTAGCAACAGCTTGTCACACGAGAAAATAATCAGCATTCCAGCCGAAGACATCGTTTCAGAAGGGACTCGAATTTGTGAGGGTGTCGACTCTACAAACTCGGTACTAACTGCTTACCTTTATCTTATCTTCAGTCTAGTGTACGTTGATAACTCAGACAACATTAGTAATGACCAGTTTGACGCCCTCGAGGTTCTTATTAATAAAGCAATGATCATGTTTGAGTTTGAACTCAATGACCAACTTGGCATGGCAAGGTCCCACGTCCTCAAAGGGCGTCTTTACAAAAAGATGAATAAATTTCCAGAGGCCATCGAACAATACAAAAAGGCATTAGAGTTCTATGAAGCTTCGCCTGGTGTACTTCACGTCGAAGCTGCACACATATTTCATCGTATTGGGAATATGTATCAGAAAATGGATTCCCATCTCGAGCAGCAAATTGAGTATTTTGAGAGAGCAGCACAAGCCTTTACAGTTGACTTTAAAGAACAGCTGTCTGATAGTAACGAGACAACCTCAACTGGTGCGGAGAAGGACCAAGCCTCGCAGTTGTCAAGTTTTTTGAGAGGGTGTGTCCAACGAGAAGCCGATAAAGCAAGAGCACAGTGTATCTTCGAGAAAGGTAAGTAAGTTTCAACAACACGATAACTTAAGCTACTTTGCCCGATGCATCAGACAATTTCCGAATTATGCTCTACTGGCTGCGTATAAACGAAACCTTCACGTCGAGGCTAGGTGAATAGCCTCGACTTCAGGTCTTGTTCGTATGCAGTACATACTGGCATAAACTAAATTATAGATACATATATACATCGATACATACATACATGCACACAAACATACATAAATACTGTTTACATATACATCTAACGCGTTAACATAAAAAGGGTCTTTTGTGGTTTCGCAGATACTAGCCGATTGAATGTCAGTGAACATTGCATGTGCAACATTTAAAATCCCCATACAACACCCATACATCCAACCTACATACTTACATAAACACATAAAACATATGCGTTTACAATGCTAAAGGTTACTCCACAGATCTGTTTCTAGAGGGCAGTCTTCTCGTTAGTTGGAACAATTTAAGGTCGGATTTCTTAAGTACTGTTTTAGTTAGCTATCTAAAACTTAGGAAAGGTGCCCTGTGCTTTAAAATAAAATTTCTTTGCACGACGGCATGCGCCTGTCATTTCGTTTCTCCTGTTGAGTGAGAACTTCTCTGTTAGTCATAAATGTTGCATCGGTTGCTGGTGTTACTGTAAGAATTGGCACGGCTACGATTTTCTAGGGTACAGAAAAGAAGTTGGAGAGTCTTTAAGAAACCAAGTATGAAATAATCTCACACGAAGATATTTACATATATATATCTTACGCGTTAACATGAAAAGGATATTAATAGGATAGCACTTCAAATCAAGTTGAGATGATAGAGTAGAGATTGAAACAAGCAAAAATGGTGCCCACACGAAATGCCATAAGCCCAGTTTTCTCACTGATAAAACGATTTTTGGCTTGCGCGCAGGCCCGTATTATCAGTGAAGTTTCTCTCAAATTAATACTTAATTCCTAACTCACCCAGACCAAGGAGATTTACACTTCCCTTAGCAAAAACAAAGAGTTTCACAAATTCTTTTATTATTCAAGGTAGTAACAATGCATTGTACGCACAATGATCTTTATTTAGAAACAAAGGAGTTTTTATATATACATGGTTTTTTTACACTAAATAGTTATTTGTAAATATATGAAAGCTTTAATCGTTTTTAGGATTTTATTAGTGTAAAACTTTTTTTTTTGATTAAGTTACGCAATTCAGTGTAAAACTGCAAAGTGTCTTAATAAACCAGTCCGTATCTATCTATTGAGAACTCTATAACTAAGTACTGTCATTATGCAGAACGTACACGTCTGTGCTAACACTACTGTCGTCTTGCTGGTAATTTACATTCTTCAGCGGCCTTGTGAGGGTCAGAAGAAAAGTTACGGCAAGACCCACTGGCAGTTATTTTAAAGTTACTCAAATGTTCAGTGTAAAACTGCGAAAGTAATCCAGTCTGTCTACCTGCTAATTTGCTACATATATATGAGTTTTTGCATGTGCACGCACGACTCAAGAATTGCTGTTGTTTTTTATGTTTTACTTAAGGCTGTACTTGTATGAAGAACGACGATGACGAGACAGCGTTAGTGTACTTCTTTGAGGCACTTGATATTCAGCAAAAAAAACTAGGCAAGCATCGTCACACCTCAGACTCTCTTGAACATATTGCCCGATGCCTTTGCAATAAGGGACAATATTTAGAGGCCTTGCCATACGCACAGCAGTGCCTGGATTTACGGCTCACAGAAGGAGTGATGCGATCCGTCCGCCATCGTGAGACCGCCTTTGCACACGAACAAGTGGGTGATATTCATTCTGTCCTTAATAATTTCACTGACGCCTACTGGAACTATAAGGAGGGATTCCAGATCCTTGCCGAGCTTCGACGATATGGCAGAGAACACGAACAAACAAAGCAGATTGAGACGAAAATGGATTCAATGTGGCAAGTTATCGGTGGTGATGCGTTTGATGAGTTGGAATGTAAGTATAGTCAAATAAAGAGCCGAGGAGGAAGGGGTAGGGTTTTGTGTTTGTTTTAGACTGCAAAACAGTGTCGTCCTTCGTCGGGACATCGAGAATCCAATTTGATGAACGCGCTTGGATTTTCGATTCCCCGGCGAAAAAAGAGACTGTTTTGCAATCTATGTAAGTTTTCTTTTTGTGCCTTTTAGTCAATTGGAGAGAATCATGCAACTTTGCGATGTAACTTATAATATTGAGGTGTTTTTTAGAGGTATTTGCTGCGAGCTTGCGAGAAGCCTCCTAATTGCGCCCCAGTTTCCTACCGTGAGTAAGTCAATAGGAGCTTCTTTCATATTATTATTATTTTTTTTTTACATTTGCCTGGATTTCCTGCAGGGCTAGCCAAGCCTCTCATGTGTTGAAACACGTGATTTCCGACCAAGTGCGTGCCTAACAAAGACAATGGGAAATTTAGCATCACGTATACATGAGACGCGAACGTGAAATGTGATCACGTCAGCAAGATTTTCCCACGTCTGCCGTTTCACGTTTGCTGTACGTACGCCAAGTTAAGGGTTTTCGCGTTTGATATTTACGTGAGATTTTTTTTTTGTTTCTTCAAGCAGAAAAATAGGATTTAAGTCACAAAAAAGGTAAAGGGATGTTATGCTTAATATTCAGTTAGCTAAATTGAAGAAACGACACAAAAAATTGTTCAGCCTAGTGCCAATTGGTAATTCTCATCAACGGGAATCAAACAATTTTTAATTGTGACATACAAACAGTAAAAATCTCTTTTCTTTGCCAATTTATGTACTTTCTTGACGCTAGACTCCAGTCTAATTCGAGTCGTCGCTGGCGTGTTTTTGCTTGAAGCTCACGTCAACGTGAAGCTAAATTAAACCAAGAAAACAAGACAAAAACACGGCAAACGTCAGACGGCAAATTGACGTTTGCCGTCTTACGTATACGCGGTGATAAATCTAACTATTTCTCGAAAATTAATAGCCAGGACTGCATTCGACATTGTGTTTCACTCAAACGGGCCTCCTTGTACAACTTGCCGGCATATCTATGGGTGAATAATGCAAAATTGCTATTCGTGCACCTTACAGCGCATGCTTTGATTGTCGACCTGTTTCTACGTTAATCGTTCTTTTCTATCTAGATTATTTCACAACAGAGTTTAACCAAACCAAAATTTATTTTCTTCCAAATAGGTCTTCGCATACATGTATTGGGTTTTCTTGTGTATGGCAAGTATTTTTTACTGAAAAAATGGCTTTCGCGAGGCTATCCCTGCTCGCTGGGTATTGTGACTCTTTATTTACGCATGCGTGGCTCGCATTAATCAGTAGTTGCATGAAGTCGATGGAAAACTTCACCCTTCTTATACTCTTTCTGACCCTTTATACAACCTAGATAACTCCTAAAGCTCGCAGCAGTTCCTTTTAATCTATATTAACTCCTATAGTATAAATATACCGTTAAATTCCGGTTATAAGCCCCACCCTGTATAAGCCCTGGGGCGTTTAGGGATTAACAAACGGAAAACTCCTTCCATGAATAAGTTGCTACGAAAAATAAGTCACCGGGAATTATGTTTGGAATCAAATTTAAACATAACATTGAAATTAGGAGGGTATTTCATTAACTATACAGTGTATGTCTGGTAGTTAGTGTTCACAGTGTCGATAAAAAAGGTGAAAAATCATGAATAAAGACAGATTGTGAGCAGAAGATCTCAAAAAATTACAGTTTCTTGAACAAAATATAGCATTAATTTTTAAAGCGAAAGTATTTGTCCATGGCTTTAAGCCCCGCTAAAACATTCAGTTGCGAAAATTAAAAGCCCTTTGATCAAAAATGATTCTCGGGGCTTGTTATCGGAATTTTACGGAATTTTGGCATAATGGACGTTAGGCTGGACTCTGTCTGCAAGTGCATGTGCACTTATAATCTTTTTCTTTGTCTTTCAGGAAGAAATCAGAAAGAGTTTAACATCAAGAGTAGAGGAAGGTGCAACAAAATACCACTCCAAAGTAACGCTTGCGGTAATATAACATAAACAACTTGAGCATCTGGAAAAGAGAAACCTAAAATTAAAAAAAAAAAATTCAAGGACAACATTAAAAGAACAAGGCTCAAATTTACCCAAAAGTCTAGATGCAAATGTAACTGGAAGTTTTTACTAAATTGGGAAACACAGCACATCACGTCGTTACACGTGGCGTTTCATTGCAGGTCCGTTTCTGCAGTTAGAAACACTGAGTGAGCAGAGCCAAGAAAATCAAAACTGTGCCGCATGTGTTTAATGACAGTGCCGAAGTTTATATACATGAATAGTAAATGTGATGGAAACATGAACAACTCATGGACAATCGAGGCTCAAATTTTTACAAAAACTTCAAAAGAGAATCGGCCAAAATTTACTGGTTCTTATGAAAAGGCGTGTTTTCAGGACATGCCGTTTATATAAGGGTTCTCTTTTGAAAAGATAATAACTCCATCAGTGAATATTTCTTAAGAATTTCATTTTTCTCATGCTCTGCAAAACCGGCCGGAAGTGAAATCGATTTCAATGTTACAGTTCCATAATTATTCTTGGCCAAAATTGTGATATTCTTTTCGAAAGAAGAAAAAAATCCCTAAAGAATAGTTAAAGTATCTAGCAATTTTGTTTCATTTTGGTTTTGACAACTTTGGTCTTACCAAAAATATGCCAGCCTTCAAACTATTTTAATTTTGTTAAAAAAACTAATAGATATATAAAACAACGTTAACAAAAATGTTGTTTCAGTTCAGGCTTATTAACAGATGTTTATTGTAAATACCGTTTGATTGAAGAATAAATTTAGACTAAATTCACGAATCTCTTTACAAGAACTGTTCAAATACCAGGGCCCTTACTGATATTTTCCGCAAAACTGACTGTATTCTGGGCCCGGATTTTAAAGACTGGTTAGTTTTAACACTGCATGGGTTTAAGAAAAATTCAAACGACTATATCTTTAAAATGAAAAGTTTGATTTACTGACAAACACTACAACCACAAATTTCCAAGCCATGTCAGTTAACGGGTCTTAAGAAACAAGCAAGCATAACCTTCATTCAAGGCTTCGTTCTGCTGAAGCCTTCCACAAGAGAAGACGAAACGTAAATGTACATTTTATAAAAATTTTGTCCGGGTGTCCGGGAAAATTTTTAAAACTGGACATTCTAAAATGCAGTATTCAGCGTTTCCTGGGCTGGAATTGGTTAATCAGGAGGATCTCTAGAGAAGCTAAAAAGTGCTCATAGAAATGATATATTTTCCGACTAATTTAGCAATTGAAATGAGTATGTATCAATTTGCACTGTTTGTTTTTTAGTTCATAAGGCAGAATGGCTGGACATCTGACGTCACACGCAAGAATTTTCATCTCATTTGTATCTTTTTTTTCTCATCGCGGGATAGTCTCGCCAAATATCGCCGTGAAAACAGTGCAACTCATACAAGAAATGGATCGGGAGCTTTTTTTGAACAGAGCTCTCGAAGAAACCCCGCGCGATCCAAACCTCTTTATTAAGTTTCCGGTCAAAGAGCAAAGAAAACAAAAAAACAACAGCCAGCTGAATGTAAATGACTCCCAAGGGACTAGCTAATGCCGCAGGTTTTCGCAGAAGAAATTTTGGAAAATAGTACGCCAGCGATTACAAGTTATGAGTTAAGAATGGCAAGAAACAATATTGACAAAAAGGGAATGAGTATGAAGACTGTTGGACACGCGTACATATGGATTGGTCGGTTAGTTGATTTCTTTATTTCTCACGGTCCGTATCTGTGGTTTAAAACGTCATGAAAAATTCGCTGTTTACACAAATGGTGGTAATCTAAGACAAGGTGGCTTACCGAAATTTTCATGTCAACACCGCGACAAACTTTTTCGAGTGCAGGTTTTTTGAGGGCCATAAACAGGAGCCTCTCAAACACTTAAGGCCGGCGCGCACTTGAGGTAAACAGCTGAGCTGTTTTCTCGCGAGGATGTTTGCTCAGCCGTTTCCTCACGTGTACGGCAAATTTTTTGTGAGAAATTCGCCTCGCGAGACCGTGATTGTAAGATCAAACATGTTTGATTCTATCCTCACGGTCTCGTGAGGCGAATTTCTCAC
>JAOBRD020801505.1:0-13518 GCA_027575215.2 Hydrozoanthus sils
AGGGGGGTAAGGTTGAGAATGAGGCGGGAGGGGGGCAAGATTGAGGATGGGGCAGGAGGGGGCAAGGAAGAGTGTGGGGCGGGAAGAGGACAAAGAAGATGGCATGGCAGGAAGGAGACAGGAAAGGGGGATTTGGCAAGAAAGGGACAAAATGGATGGGGCGAGAATTGGGGAAAGGAAAACATTTATCAATACCTCATTCCCTATTTCTTCTGGATCGTCAATCTCCGGGGCAACGGGCAGGAAATACAAGCTATCCATCGTATCATGCTCATCCTCCTCCTCGTCACTATGGTTACAAAAACAAAAACAATGTTCTTCAACATCAACTACGAAATCGACTTCCCTCACTGGTTTTTAAGTTACTTTCCTTTCCCAGCCAAACACCAAGGACGGTGACACCAGCACATAACGGCAATGCAATGTTTCGGTTAGTCCTTAGCAACTTTAATGCAGTGTTAATAAGTAAAGTTATTATGTATTTCTATAAAAGTATTGGTAAATGCATAACACCTTCTCTTAATCAACAACTGTTCCATGTCAGTTTTTGAACGGAGTTCTTTTACGTATTTGTTTTTTCTGCCCTTGCCTGGTACACTAGTTTAACATTCCTGTACACAATATTCTAACATGAACTACATCGTAACCCTACTTGCTAACATTGAAGATGGCATAAAACTAACCCAAACAAGTCTGGCTTAAATCTAAAATGGTCTGTTTATATTCGAAAATGTTTACTAAGACTCTCAATTAAGGGCCTCTTTCTATCGAGCGAGTTGTCCCTGTAAGCCTGATGTGTCGGCATGCCGAGTTTCCCAGCTCTATTGTATTTTGCATTTTCGTTTACATGTAGGCAGGCCATCACAACTTGCCGAGTTTCCTTCTCAGCAACCCAGGTCACCCGGCAAGTCAAGACAACTTTCTGTTTGTCTAGTGCGTGTAAAAGCGTTGTAGCCGAGATATTTCACACCCCGGCCAGGCGGGACAAGGTTTGACAACTTAGCAACCAGGGTTGTCACGAAAAATAATCCACGTTGAACTTGTCTCGGCCAGGCGGGATAACACTTTTGCATATAAATGGCAGCTCATTATCGAGAGAGGCCCTCAACTGAGTTGAGTGATCAAAATACTGTCGGTTTATACTGGCGTATTAGCCAGGGTTTGTACTCTTTCGACTTTCTAAAATTCCGTGACTTTCCACGACTTTTTCCATGCGTTTTCTCGATATTCCATGACCTAGCATTGTTATTTTTACCCTCAATACATCAAAAGTAATTTCATTTTTCCCTTTTCCTAGCATACTGCAAGCTAAACAAGGTGTAGAAAGGTTTGTTTATTTTGAGACATAGTAGCATTACCAAGTTCAACTCTAGGAATTAAAATGATCTAACTCTCACACAGTTTTACCGCACGGCATCTCTGCGAGTCTACTCATCATTGATTATTCAGCAAAAAGGCGTGTAATTTCATGCAAACATATGGATTGGTTATATTTTTCTAGTACACGTTGTTACTAAATTCTGCCAATTTTCCATGACTTTCCATAACCCTGGCTCGAAAATGAAATTCTAAAATTCCTGACTTTCCAGGTTTTCCATGACCCGTACGAACTCTGTTACCTGCTGCAGAGGGCTGGAATGCGCTCCACCGTCACCACATCCACCTCTTCTTCCTCGCCAGCCTCACTTCCGGAGTGAATTTCTTCTTCTTTGTCTTCGTCTTCCTGCAAAGACGATCATATTCATACAGAAAAAGTGTCAATGAAGAATCTTTAACTTTACCAAATTAGCTTTGCAATAGCTTTTGAACAATGTCTGCTACAACAATGTAGGCTGTTCCTAATTGACTTTCTCACGATTCCGCTATCTTGGAATGTCTGCCAGTAGATCTGTAGCCATGCACGTCCTTCCTCGTTTTCAATCCAAGATGTCGGAATCGTGAGAAAGATCTTTATTTTGAAATAAGGTAAAAAGAATTTGTTCATTTTTCAGCCCAATTAACGTTGTGCTTTTTCTGGTTTACGTATCTTTGAGTGTTACAACACCTGAACTTCATAATACATTAACCAAGTTAAAATATTGACTGAGTAAATCATATTTTTATATCCAGGTTAAACATCGGCGTTTAAGCGTGAAATTTTAACTGTTGATTCAAACGTCGATTTGTGTTTGTCGAAGCTTTTGCCGCTGGCTGCTATGACTGTTTTCTCGTCTTTTTTGTGAAGGTCGACCAAAATACATAACATAGTGTATGCTTTGAATTTAACACGGCAGAAACACAACCGTATGAATCAGTGTCGAACTTCAGTTGGAATTCCCCACATCTTCGACATAATTCGACTCACCGAATTTAATGGGTTCAAACGTCCAATTCCTGCCGCATTCTGGGACTGAATTGAATTCGACACGAAAGTGCAATTGTTTGAACCGGGACCTAACATGAAGCAGTTACGGGAAAACTTTCAACTGTCCAAAGGGTATTTAAAATACTCAGACCGAATACAGTCCAATAAAACTTAATCAAGCTCTTTCTCCAAAAACACTTCTCAGCTTTGTCAGTATTAAAACTTCCAAAAATGAAGCCATAGACCTTTTACAAAAAAGGAGGTTTGGGCAACATATTCTTTTGTAAGTAAAACTTAAGAACGAGGCTAGCCAGGCTAATTTGAATGCGATTAAAAGAATATTAAAATCACCGCCATTAGTGAAAAAGACCTATTTGCCTTTTGGTTATCTCGCTTTGGATAGCTTCAGAAGTTAGATGCAGTTGTTAACTTGGCCGACTATGTTCACTTACTATGTCAAACTCGCTCTCCTTTTCTTCATATTCGACGTTCTCATCCAACTCTTTAAAATCTGGCGCAAATGCACTCCAGTTTTCCTGACAAAAGAAAAGTAAACAACAAAAGTGCTTCAGGTCGCCGGTGAAAATACATATAAACATTTTTAACATATCCTGATTCCGTGTACTAACAATGCAAAAAAATGTGATTCTTTAAAACCCGTCCATTAAGCCCAAAAATTGCAAAAAGCAAAATTCTTAAACTCCAAAAAAACTTCCGAAAAATATAAATTCCAAACGTTTTAACATATAGTTAATTTCGATTTCTGACTCCTTAAAATATCACAAGATTTGAAAGCCAAGTGCGGTCAGAAACCCGTTCATCATCTTCCAATACAACCAGAGATTTCTGGAAGTTTTCAAGTTCCTCCTCTGGGTTTGTCTCATCTTTTGAACAAAACTGTTTCACTACTCTTGACGCAGGCTTGATGTTGTTTGTCACAAGTTGAGTTTTATTGATAAACCCTTTACAGTGTATTTAGTGTCGTCATTTGTTAAAAACGTAGTGGGTGAAATGTCCGAAAGTTTTTTGTTCGAAATTTAACGCACAAAAACTTAAGGTCTGAGAATTTTCGCAATTAAAACATGCGTATAGCCCACATAACAATACAGGGTTCCTTCGCTTTGCAAAAAACAAAATTCCTGGACTTTTCCAGGTAATTTCAAGGTGCGCTGAAATTTTTCATAGTCTCGATATACAGGAGACACAGTAAGAAAAAGTCAATTCGAGCACCAAAACACGAACTTCCTTCCAGATGTTTTTTGACACATTCACACTGATGTTTCTTAATTAAATTACATTTAGTGGAGCACAAACTTAAAATTCAAGGATTTTTCCAGGTCGCTCTTAAAAACAAACATTTTTCAAGGAATTCCAGGCCTGGAACCAAAATTTCCTAAGTTCAAGGATTTCCAGGTTTTCCTGGTAGCATTCGAATCCTGACAATACTAATAACGCAAATATAGTCGACAATAACAAACGCTTACAATGCGAAATCAATAATAACAACTTTTACAATACATATGTTCGACACTAACAATACTAAACTGTATATGGTTTAATAACTTTTTAAAGTTATTCACCGTTGAAAGTTTTGACGATATTTCAGACTGTAGTTCTTCAACAGGGCAAAGTGTCATTTCTTAAATATTAAGTTATTTCTATAAAAAAATCGGCTAAGCATCTCAAGTTTATCACATTTAATAACGCATATAACTGACAACATTATTACTTACAGCATGTGACGTCGACATCAACAATACTAATAACATTATTTGACAATAACACTACTTAAATCGCTCAGTTGACAACAATACTTAGCGATGTAATATTTACCACATGATTTTGAGCCCAGATCGAGACAACTCCACTGGAGATGGAGGCGATGATTGGCCTAATTGGGTGCCACTAAAACAAAGACATTCCAAATGATTAGGACTGTTATCATCATTGTCATCACCATTATCATCTTCATCATTATCATCATCATTATCATCATCGTCATCACCATTATCATCATCATCATTATCATCTTCATCATTATCATCATTATCTTCTTCATCATCATCATCATTATCATCACCACCGTTATTATCATCACCACCATTATCTTCATCATTATCATCATCATCATCAATATCATCATCATCACCATCATTATCATCATCATCATCCTTATCATCACCATCATCATCACTTTCATCATCATCATCATCATCATCATCATCATCATTATATCAATTCTAAAGTATGTACAGTTACTTCACGAGGACAGGTATCAAAAGAAATATTTTGCAGATTGAGAAGGCTATCAACTTTCGAAGCCAAAGAGTGAGACAGATAACAACGTCTGGGGACAGCATACGAAAGCAAAAACCACTAATTTGTCTTACTATTCATATTTCTGAATCAAATGTGAGGAATAACTTTTAATATGAAATGTTCCATTTTATCTTCTCAGTTCTGCATAGAAACTTAAATTTATTTTCAGAGTTTAACTGTACCAGCTGGTTACAAAGAATGAGCTGCTATAAACAAACCAATCAAAAACGTTCGGAACAAATAAATGAATGAACGAATGAATGAGCTAACGAAGGGGAATGAACAAACAAAAGCATGGATGGGCAAATAAACGAGCGGATGAATGACTAAACAAATGAACAAACAAACAAAGTGGAACAAAGGAAGGCAAGAATTCATGAACGAACGAAGGAATGATGAAGAATGAATGAACGAATGAAAGAATGAGCAAGCAAACGAAGGAATGAATGACTGAACAAATGAAGGAATGATGAAGAATGAATGAACGAACGAGCAAACGAAGGAATGAAGAATGAACTAGTAAATGAAAGAACGGGCAAACAACGGAATAAATAATGAACGGCGAATGAACGAATGGGCAAACAAAGGAATGAAGAATGAACGAACGATTTGCATCGTTGACGCACAAAAGTTTCAGCTTTGAGTTTTAACGTATAACAGTGGCTTAACTGTAAGTTTCAGGAGGCTACGAGAAACGACACAATAAGCAACTGGTCACGTAAATGAGTAGTAACAATTCCTTACCACAACGTCGAGTAAAAGTTCGCCCTTTGTTCCATGAAGTATTTTGACAAGATTACCAACACCTTTTTCCCAGATGTAAAGAGCATGAGTTCTTGATGAGCCTGAAATGACAACAACACAAAGGCATCTAGCCGGACCAACAAATATTATAAAGAAACTCCAAATATTAGTTTAAACAAAGAGTATTAAGAGGTTATGTCACCGACACTTATATTCTGTACCCAAAGTAACATCCCACATGCGTGAAAAAGAGCTGCCCCATAAGATACCTGAAGTTTGGATGACAGACGCCACGAGAAGAGAACTCTCAAGAACTGAAACGTTTTCGAAAAAAAGTACTTTGAGAAGTGAACTCAACAAAAAGACAGTGGAAAACAAGACAGGAAGTAATTAAGAAGAAATCAACGTAAGCAAAAGAAAGTATTCAAACTTTCTGAAGACGTCGACATGACTTGAGTGAGTGGTCCTACATCAATAACCTTTTATTCATGTGTTGTTACAAATCATACATTACTTCATTTTGTTACACGCTTGTTATTCTTCAAGTAAACCACAATAATAATCTTACCAGCGCAGATGTATTCACCATCTCCAGAAAAACAACATTTTTTCCACAATGTTCTGCAAGAAATGCATCGCATTAATTATTGTCACATATTTCTGTAAAAGTCATGTAAGGAAAACCTAAGTCTTCATAAACTGGATGGGGATGGAAGGGTAAAGTTTTCAGCCAAGTGGTACATAGATGGAGGGATTTATTAGCAGCTAGAGCCTGGGTACAAGCATACATAGGGGGATTCATCAATAGAGTTTTAGGCCTGGGTACTACTGCCTATCATCTTCTTCTTTAGAGTGTTGTCCTTGTAATTAGTGGCATAATTAATATAAATACAACATATTGATTCAAGTGAGACCTTAAACCACTTGGAAATTTGGAATAATCCAAGTTTTGCCATGCTATAGCATCAACCAGAAAAAAAACCCACACAAAGGAAAGAGAAAAAAGCTCTGACTGCAATAGAGTTTGAACCCATAACCTACGAAACAGATCTCTGTGGCTCTAATCAACTGAGCTACAGGGTCTGCTGGTAGTTGGTATGCTGGGTTTTAACCCTTTCAGCTCCAGCCAGTTTATCAGCATCTAGATTCTCCTTACATAACTCATAAAAAATAGTTCATTTTGTAATGAGAAGATAGAAATTAATCAAACATAGATTAGAAAACTACTGAAGATGAAAAGCAAAATTAACCAAAACTGCTTATAGGAAAAGTATGGGTTCTAGTTGGGAGAATTTAGCCATACGCCATTTGGCGTATTTGGGGCTGAAAGGGTTAAGGACAGAAGGGCTTGGCCCGAGCCTAGGAAATAACCAGTCAGAGTATTGTGCTTGTGCGGCATATGAGTAAACACAACATAAAGAATAATTCATGATCAAGTTTCACTGATCTACAGCATCAACAAGGAACCCCATGGTTTCTTCTAAAAACATTAAAAAACATGTAATCTTATTTTAAACTGTAATGTCAAATGACCTTGATATTAAATTCTGGTGCTTTCTTTTTCATCACTTCATAAAAACTCTATAGATGTATATAGTACTGTCTGCAAGTCATGACCCATGTCTCGCGAGATGCAAGGCAATTTTAACGAGGCCCTTATGAGGCAGGAAGGAACAACTTTTGTTATGCCTCGTGAGGCACAAGACAACTCTTGACAAAAGGATGCATTGTACAAATTAAAGCAAATGATTCAGAAGTTCAAATTTGCATTTCAAAAGCTTGACTGTGTTTTGGGTGTCTATGATGACCTCTGGCAAAGTATCGGCTTAACATGATATTTATTAGCATTTCAAATTAACTTTAAATTTGAAATGATTAAAATAAAACTTGTACTTTAGGGTACCGGTGTATCATAGTATGAACTGCAATGTAGATTAACCAGTATACAAAAATTGCTTCCTTTACCCCAGTCTAGTCACAGCTTAACACAAGGTCCGCTTGCAGATACTGTTCTTTATTAAGTGTTAAATTCAACTGAACCCACCAAAATCGACGTTTATTTTTTTTTCTGTGTGATCGACCTTTGTGCAGTAAAATCTTTGCAAAACAGAGTTTATGAATTGACTATCTCTTTGACTTCAAGTGATTCACGTGTCATGTCATCTGTAATTTTTTATGCAGTATTCAGCCCTTCACATTATCCTTATGAATGTCCACTGACCTGTTGACAAGGTCCTGTAATTTTTGAATGGGCTCTGGCTCTGCACCTTTAGTTCCTCTACAGGACAGAACTATCTGACTGTCAAACACACGAATAATGCGGTCTTGAGAGTTGATTAAAAAGGCACTGCAAAACAATATACCATGTAAGTATAATAATTATAACAAATATTACTTTACACAGTTGTGTAAACAAAATTAATCGAAGACTTATATGCAAGTGCTGGATGATGAGTGTGTATGTAGTGTAAATATATGTTACCAATTAACAGGAAAGGGGTGTGACTCCACCTAGCTTACCCCTGCCTGTGAGGGCCAGCCTGTTGGCTTCTGATTGGTAGTTGCAGCTGTACCTTCGTCAAACTGGCTACAAATTAAAAACTAAGTGTGGCTGAAACCAATATAACTGATTTGATGAAGGGTGGGGCAGAGCTCCAAAGGACCTGTGCATTCAGGGTCAAGCTAATTTGAGAGTGTGAGGCCATTTTCATGTTAACATGTTATGTACTATATATATTAATTTTTGTTTACACTAACCTTCCTCTGCGGGCAAACTCAATAGACTTGATTGCTGTGTTGGCACTTGTACCAGTGTATATGCGAAATGAAGTAACAACCTAAAAATCAGAAACAATTATATCAAAAATTATTTAGTTTAACCAATTCTTTGCTTTTTATGGTAAAAGATGCATTGAGGTTTAATAGTTTTTGCCTTAATGTATGTAACCTTAATATTGAAGCAACTTCCACTAGTTATGAACTCCAGTTTTCTGAAAATCCCATAAATTTTCTGTGAATATCCCATGAAAAGCATTTTCATGGCCAATGAAAACAGAGAAATACATTTTTATGGTTCTGTCTAAGACCATGAATTCCCCATTTTTTTCATGACCCATGAATTTGATAAGGAAAAACTTTCATGGCCCATGAACTTCCCATGAAAATGACAACCATTTTATTCATGGGCCATGAAATATCTCACTTTGCTGTCTCAGAGTTTTTCATGGCCCTTTAATTTCCCATGAAAGATAATTACCAGTTTTTTATGGCCACGAAATTCCCATGAAAGATAGTTACCAGTTCTTTGTGGGCCATGAATTCCCAACCTTGCTGTCTCAAGAGTTTTTTTAACAAATTTGATAATCACCACAAAAATGGCCAAAACAATAATTATCTTAACTATAATAATCATAATTATGTAATAATTCAATATGATCATTATAGTTAAGATAATAATTTTTTTGACCATTTTTGTGATGATTATCAATTTTGTTACTAAACATATACCATAATTACCAACTACTGGTTCTAAACTATTAATTACATTTTTACTTACCTCTAAGTTTGTTAAATCAATCACCATTACCTGGAAAACAAGCTTTTATCAACAAGAGAATGCTCAGAGATCATTTGTTACTTAAGAGTAGTTCAGTTTACAAAAGAATGTTGCAGTGTTCACACGTTGAAACACTAATTAAAATTATTTTCTACAAGTGACAATGAGCCAATGGGACAGTGACTGATATACTCTATTTTTTGACAGCTTACAACTACAGTCCAAAAAAACCATAACTTCAAATTTTTGAATTGGGGTAAAAACAAAATTAAAATAATCAATAATAATTATGAACTGAGATAATTATATATCAATTATTAAAGTAATTTATACACATCACATACCTTCAATCCAAATAATCAGTTATCCATAGTATAACTGAATTGCTCAAGATTATTTTAAGGTTAGTTCAAATAAAACTTTGACTAACCTCAATGCCAAAAATAAATGCCTTGTTGGTTTTTTAGCTTGAATTTGTTTCCACCATTTGAAACCATCAACCATCCATCAACCCATAGTTATAACATAATTGCTAATTTCTGATCTTCTTAAAAAGTTGATGTTTTACTCTTTGCAGTAGGAAGCTTAAGGTACAATCAAAGATGAAATATGAAAATTCATACCCATATCAGGCCCTGCGCACAATACTGGTGATCAATTCGAAAACATGTTTTTTTGTGCATTCAATTTTAATATCTTGGCCAAAATTCAATATTTCAAGACTAAATTTTCAGTAATTCAAGTTTTTACTAGCTTCTACATTCTGACAAATTTTGAAAGTCTTTGGTCAATAAAGAAAAGAGATATCTGAAATGATTTGCTCGGAATGCTGTTTTTAAGTGAAACATTTGCTCTTTCTTTTGTTTAGCCTTGGAAAACAAATCGTGGAGCAAGAACCACTGAATTTTCAGTTTTAAATTCAGCAGAGTAAGCAATCTTACCTTTCCTTTGGAATTCCCTGTATAAACATAATCTCCTCTCCTATCAAAGGATGCTACCATGTTCTGTTCAGACTTTCAAAACAATTTTATACCAATTATGAACTGATCATGAGTACCAGGTTAATTAGTAGGGATCGAGCTTAAGATACTAATATTGCAATGTCAACGATGACGGTAGAGAACAGTAGTGAATACAATATAGCTGCACATATTGGAACGCACTATGCTGGTGGCCTGCATGCCACTGTCTTGAAAATTACAACATGAGAAGCTCTTTCTTGAAGTTTTAGTGACTTCGAGAATGATCAACAGAAATATTTGGCAATCTTTATTTTACTTTTAAGAAAAGCCTTTTCATCTTTTTCTATTTAAAAACCACAAATTAGATAAAAGAGATAGCAAACTAGCAAAATGCTGATGCAAATGGGTAACTTATTTTGTGATAACAGCACTTGCTAATTAATAAATTTGACTTTTAAAGCTAAGCTCAGCAAAGCAGATATATATGAAAAATGTGCTTGGTGAATGTGACACAAGGTAAATTTATTTGATATAACTCAAACAGTTTTTAAAACTAATAGTAACTGCAAGTTGAAATGGTCAGCTAAGTATCAGAAACTTTAAATAACTTTAAATAGTGCCAACATCTGTGAGACTGAAATTGAGTATGGAAATTTTTCAAAACACAAAAAAATTAAAAAAATTAAAAAAATAGTTTATTCAATCATTTAATTTTTAAGTATAGAAACTTAGTCATATAGCTTAATGTTTTTAATTCTAAATTGTATATAGTCACATGATTGTAACATTTGTTGAGTATTTTAGTGAATGAAACAAAGACTGTCAGCACTATTACTATTATTATTATTATTATTAAAACCATAGATTGTTAACTTTATTATATATTACTATTATTACTATTGTTGTTATTGTCATTATTATTATTATTATTATTATTATTACTATTATTATTATTATTATTATTAAAACCATGGATTGTTTGAGAAGTTCTTGTCAATATACGAGTTGTAAGTAGTAATTGGTCAGAACTTTGAGAATGAAACCTCAACTTACCTCACCCCCTGATGGCAGCACACGATGGCTACCATCCAACTCAACTAACACTGGTGCTTGCTTCATTGGACAAACCAACAGCAATTTGCTGTGGGTGATACAAATTGTGAGCAACTTATTTTAATATTTAAGGATTTGTGCATGTCACATTTTTTGTAAACTACAGCACGTTTTAGCATTATTGCTATAGTTATTACGACACACTTAAACTCATTATGATCGTTTTGGTGAACATTGCCCGATTAACAGGAAAGAGGTGTGACCGTGCTTAGCTTACCCCTGCCTGTAATGGCCAGCCTGTTTGCTTCTGATTGGTAGTTGTAGCTGTAGCACTGTCAAACTGACTATAAATTAAAAACTAAATGTGGCTGAAATTGTTACAACTGATTTAATGAAGGGCAGGGCGGAGCTCCAAAGGACTTGTGCATTCAGCGTGTTTATGATAACATGTCAAAAATGTATAAGTTGTGACTTGAAACTGACAACAGTTAGATTGTACGAGTTCATGTTGCTGGGCTGAATATGTGCAAAGCTTTAACTTCTTTCTATAACATATCTTTCTATGAGTAGTCATCTTCCACAGTTTTTGGTTGATGATCAAATTTCTTATTATTTTATTTATGAGCATTATTAAATCAGGTTACTTTCTGTTGTTACTGTAAGGAAAATTATATGACTTGTTGGTATTAGTCATTAGGAGTTTGTTCCCTGCTTACTTGTTTCTCGGATGAAACTGAACTTTGGTAATCTGTGACTGAAATCTGTACTTCTGATCACACTCCCCACTTAACACATTCCACACAGAGACTGTCCAGTCAGTTGAGCCACTCAGGAGCTTTCTGCCATTTCGACTCCAACTATAGGGCAAAAACAAAAGTTTTGATCCCATATGAAAAAACAACAAAAACAAAATCCAACTTTTTAAACCATGTACATATTAACTGTATTTTAAGGCATAGTGGCTGAGTGGTAAAATTAAGCATGTTTGACTAAAAATCCTGGGGTTTTGAGTTTGAGCCCCATTGGCAGATCACTGTGTTATGTCCTTTGCCAACAGAGACTCGCGTGGGGTGCTGAGTCACTACTGGGAATTGAACCTGCGATCCTCTAAATACTGGTCAGATGCCCACTAAACTATAGAGACTTGTGCACATAGGGAGCAAAGTCATTGCCAGGAATCAAACCTGTGACTCTCTGATAGAAAGTCAGATTGATGCTCTCTATCCACTGAGCTTCTGAGACTAGCATGGGGGCCTGGGCAGTGAGAATCAGACCCATGACCCTCTGATTACCAGTCAGATGCTCTATCCACTAGGCTACTGAGATTCACAAGGAGAGCTAAGTAAATAACAAGATCAAACCTGTGACCCTCTGATTAATTACAGATCAGATACTTTACCCACTGAGCTACAGAGACTTACATATGGGAAGCTGAGTCACTGACTGGAACCAAAACCATGACCCTCTGATGGAAATTCAGATAATCTTTCCACCAAACTACTGAGACTCACATGGGAACCTGGACAGTGAGAATTAGAACCCTGACCCTCTGATTACTGGTCAAATGCTCTACTCACTATGTTACAGATATGTGTGGGGAGCTGAGTCACTGACAGGAACCAAACCTTGACCCTTTGAATGCTGATCTGAATTTGAGGGCCATGGATTTTGTTCTTGTGACCACTGACTCAGCAACACATGTGAGTTCTGTAGCTCAGCAAGTAGAGCATATGACCATGCCATCCAATCATATCTAGTCCAGCAATTAGAAAAAGTGCAAAAACGTGCAATGTGGATCATACTTCCTGGCTGTGACTACGAAACTGTGTTATCCCTGTGCTCAATAAATACCCTTGCCAAAAGAAGGTCACTGATATGCAAGAAAATCTTCATTGCAGCGTGTGAGGATACCTCAATACTCTACAGTAACGTCCCTCCCAGGCGTCAGGTTGTACACGGACATTCTTTGCGTAGCAACAACAGAATATCGCTCCCACGATGCAGGACAGAACGTTTTAAAAGGAGTTTTTTCCTGGCGATGGCCTTTTCACAATAGTACATTAACATTACCATTTTATATCATATTGTATTAATATTATTATTAGAATTTTGTATCATTTAAACAAATTGTAAATATTTTATTATGATTGACTTTTCTTATATATATTTTTAATCTTGTAAACATGTTGTATTTCACTTGTGCGCAAAAACATGTCAAATAAACCTTCTTTATTATTATTATTATTATTATTATCATTATTATTATTATTATTATTATTATTATTATTATTATTATGACCATTAATGAGATGGTCATAGGCCTTTTTCAAAAATGGTAATGATTTTCTTTTGTGCACTCAATTTAGTCTGGCTAGCCTTGCTCTTGAGTTAAACTCTGAAAGTATATGTTACCCAAAGGGAGGCCAGTGGGGCTAGTTTGAATGTAAACAAAAGATTATCGGGTTATTAATCCTTGTCAAGTTGCTACATCTGAATATGAAGCTTCAGTTAAAGTGACAACACCCCTCGTCCAACAGATA
>JAOBRD020801613.1:0-13512 GCA_027575215.2 Hydrozoanthus sils
AAGGTAATGCCAGTATTTGATAGACAACATTTAGCTAGAGGAGACGTTTAACTGTATCCTTGACGCAAGAGTTCCCCCTCTGTGGGGCAAGGTAATTCCAGTATTTGATTAAAATATTTAGCTAGCGGAGACGTTTAACTGTACCTTTGACGCAAGAGTACTCCCTCTGTGGGGCAAGGTAATTCCAGTATTGATAAACAACATTTAGCTTGAGGAGGCGTTTAACTGTATCTTTGACGCAAGAGTATTCCCTCTCTGGGGCAAGGTAGTGCCTTTGTTTAATAGACAATATTTAGCTAGAGGAGGCGTTTAGCCTTTTTTTTTGTTCTGGGTAACCTTCTCTCTGGGGCAAGGCCAAATTAGAATAAACAAATCAATAGAGGTTGGCCCCAAACGAGCATTCAGCTGGCCTTAAAACTATTATTTGTTTGAACCATAGCTATTTGTCTAAACATATTATAAATTACCCAGTTACGTTAGGGCGTAGATTTTCTCAACAAAACACTAAGCAAAAGATCGTAGTATTGGTGTCAGTAGTTCGGAGTTACCCTCTCAAAGTCACTGTGTTTAACTTGAGTTAATTTGTACATAGGCCTACCCTTCGATGAAGCCGTTAGCAGCGTGGACCAGAGACTTGATACAACGCGTTGAACAGTTCGACAAGTGGGCTACGACCGCCCATCAGCCAGTCATATTCTGGATGTCTGGCTTCACGTTTCCCACGGGCTTCCTCACGGCTGTGCTGCAAACCGCTGCCCGGCAAAATAATGTGTCTGTAGACTCACTTTCGTGGGAGTTTGTGGTTTCCACAGTGGATGATAGCAATATAACAACACAGCCGAAGGTTAGACCAATATTGTTATTACTTCAAAGAATAAGAATTAAATAATACGTTTTCCAAACGTAAACAGCGTTCGGTTGATGCGCTGTTTGTTAAGATATCGTGGCTGACTTTTACATATCTAACACGTTAACAAGAAAACGGTCTCACACTATATCAAATTAGCCTGATCCTGAACGCACAGGTCCTTTGGAGCTCCGCCCCGCCCTTCATTAAATCAATTATAACAATTTCAGCCACACTTAGTTTTGGCAGAGCTGCAGCTGCAACTACCAATCAGAAGTTAACAGGCTGGACCTAACAGGCCGGGTTAAGCTAAGCGCGGTCACACCCCTTTCCTGTTAATCGGTAACACATCAAATTTTTCAACAGATTTTTCCTTTTAGCTCTTTCTTTCTTTCAAAAACCTATTTTTATTTGTTCGGAAAGATCACCTTTTGGCTATTTTCTGTTTAGACTAATCAGCTCATTTTTCTAGATTCGTGTCATTTTTGTCGTCGATCGGCGTATAATGTATTTCAGATGGTCTTAGCAAGTTCGTAGAGATTTGGAAAATTCATTTAAAATGCTGTTTGTGTCTAAAGGTTATCCGTTTCAAGTTATATGTTTGTATCCCCCGCAGGACGGTGTTTGGATCCGCGGGCTGTTTTTGGAAGGTGCGGGGTGGGACAAGAAGAACGCCTGTTTGATTGAGGCTGAACCCATGCAACTGGTGTGCCCTATACCCACAATACATTTCAAGCCGGTCGAGAACAAGAAAAAGAGTGGAAAAGGTAGGTTTACAAGCTGCCAAAACATACTGAAGCCAGACCGATATCATGACATGCGTTTATCTGCCTACGACTTAATAGTGTTACAGATGATTGTTGTAAATTGTTTATTTGTCTTTCATGGTTGAATAATTTCGTGCACCAGGATTGGTCAGTTTGAGTTCCGATTGTTACTGTACGCACCGCTAGAAAACAAAAGCTTTTTTCCCTTTTTTAAAAAAAACCTTATAATGAATATCTATTTAACTTCATTTCTCATCCCTAACGGCTTCTTAGTTTACTCATTAGATAGATTTAGCATTAGCTATAGGTTTCGTGTATTCATCTGTTTCTCGTGTTGAAACCGAATGAAACACTCGCGCTCATTTTTCAAATATTACTACTAATCTTTTCTTCTTCTTGTTCTTCCTTTTTTCTTCTTTTTAATTTACCATATTATTGTTTTTATCTTTATTTAATGTTACTTCTGTTATTATAAACTGTTGTTGTGCCCTTTATTTTTCTATTACTCATATGCCCCCCCCCCCCCTTCCCTCTCAGGTGTATAAAGTTACCCCTGGTATTACTATCCCAACCGTAGCAGTACTTCAGCCAGGGCCTCGATTCTATTACTCATATGTTTTCCTCTCCCTCCCTCTCTAGGTGTATACAATTGCCCCTGTTATTACTACCCCAACCGTAGCGGTACTTCAGCCAGGGCCTCATTTGTTGTGGCCGTCGACCTCAAATGTGGTGCTGTAACCGCTGACCATTGGATAAAGAGGGCGACTGCTCTTCTGATGAGCTTGGATCACTGAAGCTTTTTATTGGACCTGCGCGTGGCTTCACAGTTCCTCATTGTACTACTCTGTGAAACAGCATCAGTTGAACAATTTTTGGTGGCTTGAATAATTAGAAAAGGATTTCGCGTTCCTAGATATTTCTCGGAGATATAATAAATCTTTGTCTTTCAATTGGTGTGTTTTTCTTAAACTGAAATGGTTTAACAGCGCATGATGTTTCACCTTAAAAGTTGAAATTGTTTTTCCCTTTACCTTCTTTGTTTTCAAAAACATGCGAGTTAGGTATTTTTTGTCTTTTGTAATTTATTTGTAAAAAAGAAATAATAAAACACGAAATGTTTGGATTCAAGTTGAAATATACGTTATTGTTTATGTTTATGTACGTATGTACTTATGCGACGGTCAGGCTGAATGTCACAAATCTTGCTATGATTGGACGTGGAACCAGACGGATGCTGAAGCCATGCTGAGAGAAGCCATGGACCAGGTGGATAAAGGCATCGGGTCGGAGGACATGTCAACAAAGCAATGAAATACACAAATGACCAGGCCACAGTAACAAGCTCAACTGGCGGCCCCGGCTTGTAATTCGTGATGAATAAATACAGGAGACCGCAAAAGGGTACGGCATGAAGATAAACGTAAAGAAGACCTACCTTATGAATGTCTCGAAACACTCTGGTGAAGGATACACGTTCTTACTTGGTGGTAAGCAACTGAGGTAAGTATCGCAGATAAGTTACCTTGGCAGTATAAATACACAAGATGGTTACTGTCTCAAGGTGATAAAGTCAAGGATCTCACGTGCAAAGGATGCTTTTGTCTAAGAAAATTTCTGACCCTGAAAAGAATAATCAAGACGATCGTTTGGAGTACACTGCTTTATGATGCGGAAACATGGTCTATGCGCAAACTAAAGAAGAATGGAAAGTTTTGAGGATGTAGAGAAAGGTCTTAAACATACAGTGGTCGGGCAAAATTTGCAATAGAGACCTAAAGCACCAGACGTCCGTGTTGCCACGGATACCAACCGGAAATCAAGTATCAGTAGTTGACGCGTACTAACACACCTCATGCGGTTGTGGTGATCGTCACGGAGGCCGCCAAGACGCTTTTCACTTCCGTAACGATCACCACCACTGCATAACGTGTGTAAGTACGCGTGAGCTACTGATATTTGATTTCCGATTGGCTTACGTAGCAACACGGGCGTCTGATGCTTAAAAGGTCTCCATTGATTTACTATAGCGGATCGGAAAAAAAAGCGCTTGGCTGTAGCGTTCATTATCCACAGAAGAAAGAGAACCTGGCAAGGCCACGCTCTACCTCACGAAGACCTATTGGTGGTCATAATCGGTGGTAGAATGAAGGGCAAAAGGACTCCTGGGAGAAGAAGGACATAAATCCTGGACGTACTTTTTAGAATTGTAAAGTTCATTGGTCCTTAAGTATACGATGCGTGGCAACACGAGTTTTCACAAACCTTTTCATGAAGACCTCTAAAATTCTTCAAGTTTATTAGTTCTTTCTTCGATCTAGTTCAACATACTGACGACATGTATTACTTGACAATCTACAGCAAGGTTAAAGTGCACGAAATTTCTAGAAACTGTAAACTAAAGCGCTCTAGAGTTCTTTAGTTGCAAATGCGTTAAACGAGTAAATGCCGCTTTAGATGTTTTGAAGAATAGCAACACGCCCGTACGCTAGCGAGCTCAAGTTGGACAACAGTGGTCATATAATCTCAGTGCAAATCCTAAAGTGTTACGTAGCTAGATCGTAGACTGTTACACTTCCCAGAATATTAATCCAGCTCCTAGACTGTTAGACTGCCCAGGATCCACAACCTGGGCCAAATTAGTTGAGACTTTTAAATTTTACATATTGAATTTTTTCACGGCAGAGTCCACCCTCCCCCTCCCCCAATACAATGTTGCTTTTAATTCACAAAAACGTGATCACAGTAATGGACCAACATTGAAATGGGGGGAGGGGGCAAGCGTGGATTTGAAGATGAGCGCCTTCGAGAATCAAAGACGCCCTATTAGTTATTTTAATTTCTGAAAAGTCTCAAGGTATTTTGGCCGGGATTGCAGCTCCTAGACTGTTTGACTGCCCAGAATCCAGCTCCTAGACTGTTCGATAAAACTGCCCAGGAGTGTAGCCAATTTCCCAGTATCAAGTTCCTCAATCAACTGTTATCAAGTTCCTAAACTGTTAAGTAGACTGCCCAGTAGCCAACATTGTATAGGAAATATGTAAGCGGGAACACAATGCGTGCGTAATAGTCGACTCTATTTGACTGCCGATCGTCGGCGAAGTTGTCCAGATACTCGTCGTTATACGATGGCTCTCTCTGAAGGCGTGGTTTGCCGTTATACTTCCCTTTGTCTTCCTCATCATTTCTGCCTCTATCCAGTCTTCTTAAATCACAGAATTCCAGCTGAAATTACAACAGGCTTTGTTACATTAGCTGTTTCTGAAGTATTTCTAACAATCGGCAACGTCAAGTTAAGGCCAAGCTACTAATCTGCAGCATTTGTATCAGAAATTGGCCCTTGACCTCAAGGAGTGTTGTTTGTAAGAAGACAGAGAATAGTTTAGACATGACTTAAGAAGTATGAAAGGATAGCGTAAGGGGATTGAAGGCGCTGAAGCGTAGCCAAAATAACTCGTTAGGCGGAGGTGCTAGGAAAGTAGTTTATTTTAATGGTGGACGTTCTTGACGAAGATTTTACACCGTTGGAAGCTAGTGACAACTCAACTCGTAAAGCTCTATTCATGTCTGAGCATTCCGTTATTTCTTCCCTAGACAACTTAGTCTGTTTAACGGCTCACATAGAGAGACCACTTGACAACTTGCAAAACTCATTACATTTCAGTACAGAATCTTCTCGAGACTATCTTAAAACTGTTAATTGGTTGTCGTTGCAAGTTTCCATAACCTTTGGATGAATTTGAGCCAAACCTGGATTATTGATCTATCTACCTCGATATACAGCAGCAGCCCAACTTCGCTTAAATTCATCCAAAGATTATGGATTGGCAGCAGATTTTAAAAAATGCAAATTTGTTGGAATCACTAGTGACGTCATCAGTTGAAAACTTTAAATGTTAATACCTTAAAAGAACCATGAAAGATTTTGACAAAATTTTTCACCGCTATTCCTCATTTAGCAAGGTCTATCCACTGAGGTAATGGAAGTTTTCACTTCGTATGTACTTTAAAGTATCAAGCGGCTTTTTTTCCTAATTATACCGGGTACCTCTGAAGCAAATATTGCTGCCTAAAGGGTGGCATTAAAGAAACGCAGAAAGCACAGGATTAGTACCGTAGTTGGCCATGCATAAAACATAAATAGTTTTTTAGAAAAAGTTTAGTAATAATTAAGATGAAACTTACTTCTTTTGACATTGCATTAGTGCTTCCATAGCTAACTGTTTTCTTGTTGTCAAGCCCTTCTTGTCGCTCTCCTTTCACTTTCCTCAAAATCGTGGTACCATGCCTTGTAATTTTCTTAGCTTGAAAAGTAATAAAAGTCGAACTCGGGTACTCCACAAGCGCAGCAAATACGTAGAGAAACGAAACCATTAAGAACCAATCAATACCCTTCACATAGCTGACTTTGGGCATTGATGACTGAATCCCGAAAATCAAGGTAGTAAGAGCGAGAACTGTTGTGATCCCGAGGGCGACCCGCGCGGGAGGGGAACTTCGCGGGATCCAGAACGACACCCAACTTAGCACAACAATAAGCATTGTTGGAATGTAAGTTTGTACTACATAGTAGAACTTCTTTCTTCTTAGTAAAAACTCCAATTTTAGACCGGAAAAGGAGCCTGGAAGAGGAAGTAATGATCAAACTTGTCATCATTAATTATTTGTATCTAATTTCCTTATCCACGCAGTTTTTAGCTTTTTTTACTGTAACAACAACTTAACAATCATAGTCACATTTCCATTTTCAGAGAAAATTGCAATTTGTAAAAAATATGGAGTTTTATGCAATGTTTTATCTCATTTATTTTTTCCTGTTTTTTAAAGACCGTATTTCAGAACTAAACTTACTTGATGATTCTAAATTTTGAGATGAAAAGAAATATAGAAGTATATATGAAAGGAAATGTGTGGAGCTTAAATTAACATAATAATTGCTAAGAGGCGATTGAACATATTATCGTGCATGCAAACCACGCCTAACAAAACAATTTTTTTTCACTAGTTTTTTTATGTTTTTTTTTATACTTTTCGTTCTGGATAGAAGAATATTCTCATCCACTGCACCGTGAGATCAAATGTTCATTTTCTTAAAAACAGTCACCACCACACATTCCTAAAGTTGAGTTGCGAGTTTTTCTAGCTTGCTAATGAAAATTAATATATACCAGCTCGGCTATGCGCGATTTGATTGGTTTAGAAATAGTAGATGTGAGACAATATTTACCTCCGAAATAGTAGATAATGACGTCGAAACAAAATGGCGGACAGCAGTCGATTCGCGTCCGTCTCAGATAACGATATTGAAAAAATTACAGATAATGCCATTACTCAAAATACCAAGAAGGCAACAGAATTTTGCTTAAAAGTATTTCAAGGTCAGTACGATACATGTTTGTTTGTTACTGTAAATTAAGCTGTTCATGCGCGAGTTTCGTCACGCTCTGTGAATCAATCGATAAAGTTATTTTTTCTTACAAATCTTTTTTTGTATCGAAAGGAAACTTCTGTAGATCAGTTGTCTCGCTGCTGTTTGTAGCCAATTAATAGAAAAAAGGGTCCAGTGAAACTAACAAGAATGGAATATTGTAAAAGAACGAATCTAACTATTTCAAGCATGCCCTGAGCACTTCTGCCAATTGACCAAGTATAAAGGGTGAATTAAGGGTTAAGCATTAATTGAGGAGAAACTAGTTTTGAAAAAAAACATCTACTGTAAATGCGGCCAAAAATTCGTTTCCGACCTGAAAACTGGGCTTACGGTATTTTGTGTAGGCACCTATTTTTCACTCGATTCCGTCTCTCTAGTCTATCATTTCAACTTAATTTGAAGTGCTATCCTATTATGTGTTTAGTCAGCGAAAAAAAGAAATTAAACAAGCATAAAAAAGCATGAAGTTAGAGCTAAACTTTTAAGTCAATTGATAGGATAGTTTTTCCAAACAGTAGGAACTATTTTTTATGTTAAAGCGTTAGATAAACTAAAACATTTATTCTATTTCAATTTCGGTGGATAGTGGCTTAATGAACATCACCTCGCGCCTTCGGCGCTCAGTAGTGTTAAATATACAAAAAAATTAGCTTATTAGCTTACCACTTGAATACTCCATTATGTGATCCGACCAAATCATTTCATCGATTGCAAACTGCCCCATGAACAGATCCGAAGCCCTTACAACGGGTTTTGATTGAGCTGGGTCCCATAAAAACTCGAGATCTTCTGTTGTGGAGCCGTCTGTATTGTTCGAAAGATATTTATCAAGATAGAAAAGTTGCTAACGGAATGGTTTTTATATGTTTTAATCTATTAAAGTTTTCCTTTAGCTGTATGGTATATAAACATGAAAATACACGATTAAAAGCGATTGCTGCGTAATGTTGCTATAAAGATGTAAAATGTAAGATTATCTTAAAAACTGAGCTATCGCCGATCTACGGCATCGTCATATTTCATTTTAATTGTTGGTATTTTCATGTTCAATCCTAACTATTCTCTTAATCTTCCTTGAGTACCATTGGAAAATTTAGTGCCGTCCAGTAGTGTTTGCTGACAACCCTAAATTTGTGAATTATTTACGAGAGAAAAAAGAATATCTTTTTGTAAAATTTATCTCTAAACTCTGGTTTTAAAGCGCAATTTCAGCAGAACCTATGAAACAATTGCTGTTTTTATGCTACTTATACTAAGTCAAAACAAATTTGTCTTCAGTTTCTGTGTGTTTTATAAGGTGCTATGAAAGTTAATTTTTTTTTCCACGTTTCATTTTCGTTTATGGCTGAATCGTTACTTTGTATTCCAAACCTATTTTTTGACATGTTTAAAAACATCAGGTTAGGATTCTTAAAACATACTTTCTAAAACGATTCATTTATTAATATTGTGCAAAAATTAGTAAAGAAAGCAATAGTCAATCCCGTGGAGGCCGCCATGTTGCACTGACGTCGCAACGTCAAACTGTCAAATGATTCAGCTCTAGTGCCTTGTTCGGACTGTTTTATTGCTTGCATTTTTCGTAAAATTATCCAATAGAATAAAAAAGCGTTTTCCTTTTCAAACAATTTAACAAAAAGCTTACATTTCTTCGATAACAAACTAATTTGACGTTGTAGTTAGATCGTGGATTAGATTGCGAGCTCAAAGATGGCGGCTCATTCGCCTTTGATAATAGTAATTTTCGAAAATAAAATCTTTTCTCGCCGTTCCTGTTACATTTTTTAGACTTGAAGCGTGCAACGATGACGTAGCAGGAGGCATATGACGTATAGTACGAGGGATGAAGCAGAGACAATCTTTTTATCTCAAAAAATTCAATTCTGGCTACAATAGTCACATTGTTATGACTTTTAATCAATGAATTATTCCCTTAAAATTGTTTAAACCACATAACTCACTGCTGCTACGTCACAGGTTACCAGTACCCGGCCTGCTCGGTCAAAATTTACATTTCAATCTTTTTTTGATTAAAAAGCACACTTAGACGTGGACATTTTCTTTGGTTATTCGATTTTTGATTTTACAGATGCCAACAGTTTTAATCTGGAACTTTAAAAAATAAGCTTGATAGGGACTTTAAGTCATTTCAAAACCAATAAAAGCATTCTTAAGGTTTCATGTGGAAAACAGTTTTAGCTGAAATATGACTTAAAACATTTAAATATATTGGAACCTACCTAATACAATTCAATAAAAACGAGATCGAAGACCCTCCTATACTTATGGATAAAGTCTATATATTATTTGTTTTAATTCACTTTTTTGTAAGAACGTCTTAATTTCAGTCCGAGGCTAAGTGTTCTTAAATATTTGGACGGTTTTTGCCTCAAATGTTCTTAATACATAATATCCTACGTGTGTGTATCTTAGAAAATACAACATTCAATATTTGACACACAAGAACTGAAATTATAGAATATAAGAAAGAAAATGATGAGTCCTGTAAATTGTTCTTGTAAATTTCCATGTATTCTCTAGTTAAAAACAATGTTGCACGATCGAGTTGATTTGTCGAATCGATAATCATGATTTTGTGTCGTTATGCATATGCCGATTTTAAACCTGACGTGGTTCTTATTAAAAAGGGAAGGTACTCTTTAATACTTGCATTTTTACAGCCAACAGGATACGGTCCTAGAGACCAACGAGATTTACTGTTGCCTGGCAGCAAAAGCGGAAATTGCAAAGAGATTTGCGGGTTCCTTTTTTATGCAAAGAAGTCACAAAGCGTTCTTTTCTCCTACAGAGAGCTTTTTTTTTAGAGTCAAACATAATATATGGATTTTTAAACTGACTCATAGTTCTCATATACTGAGTTACTAAAAATAACATTAATTCTAGGGGTTATTGTAAGCTTTGTCATTTGTAACTCAGTGTAAAACTTCAAAGTTACTAAAATGGCCAGTCTAATACTGTGTAATATATGCACTTAGATCAAAGTTTTATGATTTAAGTTTGAGTTTTAACAAAACGAGCACGAATGTTAACGAGGAAGTTTTTTAGCTCGCAATAGTTTTGTGCTAGATTTGTTTCACAGCTTGGGAGAGCTTTCACCAATTTCTCAACAACCAATTTTATTCCCGAAAAATTAATTTATTTTATGCAAACCAAAGGTCCGTTTTTAATATCAGTTACGTGGCTGGTCCTATAGACTAACGTTTCTTGTTAGTTCTTTGTAAATATGTCACACAAAATTAGTTACCTCTTAAAGCCCGACAAATACTTTTATTTCCATCTGTGTTAATAGGGATGTACTAAATCATATCAAAATGGATCAACCATAAAGAGCAAAAGGTTTAATTAAAAAATTCTGTTTAGGATCTTGTAAGTTTCATGGCAATCAATGTGTCCAATCGTATATGCCCCATCAATCTTAATCTTTAGGCTTTCGCATGGATAAAACATGATAAAAAAGATAAAATCTGTGAAAAAGTTTTGCGGCTTTCACGCTTTAAAATTTATAAAATATACATTTATGTTTCGCCTTCTCTTGTGCAAAGCTCCATTCTATCTTTTCTATCATGCCCCACCCAGTTTCACACCAACCAATATTGTCGCAACTTTTGAACTAGCTGATGAACCGTTTATGTCTCCTCGTCTTGAAGAATAGAATGATTAAAGGTGTTAATCATCGTTCTAACTTTTGAACCAGTTGATGAAACCCTATAAAATGACCGTTCATTCTGCTTGTCTCGAAGAGTAGAAATGATTGGTGTTATTCATTCTAATTTTTGAACCAGTTGATGAAACTCTATAAAGTGACCATTCATTTTGCTTGTCTTGAGAAGTACAAATGATTGGTGTTATTCATTCTAAATTTTGAACCAATTGTTGAAACCCTCGATTGATATTAGTTATTCTTTTAACTAATCTGTTAGCGAGCCCTGTATATACATATATTGATTGAGACTTACAGCTTTCAAAAACCAGGCCACATCTCTGCGTGTCCATTGGAAAATTCCGTAAATCCATTTTGCAGGCAGCCACCACAGACAGCCTGTAAAAAAGATTCAAATTCAGCAATGGGTCGTTAATTATATCATTCAATTCAAATATTTGACGAAATTCAAGTAGTTCTCTTAAGTGTTGATTTTAAGACCTCTTTACGGAAGGGAAATTCAAGTTTTTCAGTTTACTTAAAAGAATTTTCATCCAAATTTTCAACAATTTCTCATATTTTCAGCTCATTTACGGCCATGATTTCAGTTTTGATGATACTGTCAGTAGTATGATGTGCAAGATTAATGCAACTTCTGAACTGTATTCAAAAATACATATGGATGACAATCGTCCACTTTCGGTGTGTAAATCTAACTCGTATTCCAAGAAATCATGCTCCTTATTTGGAACAAAGGAGTGCTTGGAAATCTCAAACGCTTCACCACAATGCTTTTTGAAAGTTTTTTAATGTTACGATTATTTTTATCTATATTTAAAAAATGAATTTCTTGTTTTTGATTTCTTTGTAAGACGAGAACCAAATAGAAAAAGCTCGAGACTAGTTTTTATAAAAACTGCGTTCATTATGTCGGCGAGTAAGAACAAAGTGGTGGATAAATAGTGATCAAGCTATAAAGTTAACAATTTTAAATCACGCCGTCGAAAACTTTTAAGGTGCGGCTGACGTTTCACGCTCTAAAATTAGCCCTTCATCCGAGCAATTCAGCAATTCAACAATTCAGCAACTCGGCAGCTCAGCAATTCAATAACTCAGCAATCAACGATTCAGCAATTCAGAAATTCAGAAATTAATGCAACAATTAAGCAATACAGCAATTCGGCAATTCAGCAATTTGTCAGCGCAGTAATTCAACAACTCAGCAACTCAACGATTTGACAATTCAGAAATCCAGTAGTTCAGAAATATTAGCAATTCGGCAATACAGCATTTCAGCAACTTGACAGTTTGGCAGTTCGGTAATTCAGCAATTCGGTAGGTTTGCAATGCAGCAACTCAGCAATTCAACGATTCAGCAATTCAGCAATTTGCTCCGACGAAGGACTAGCGCTCGAAACACGTGCCAGTACACTTTGAAACTTTCAACAGGGATTATTTAAAACTATCAACTTTTTAAGTTGATCACAAATTAGCCACATGTAAAAGAAAAGGGGGCCGGAGGGGGTATTTGTCTATTTCATGTATGAGTCTTTCCTTCCTGATTGAAGATTAATGCCTGGGACCAACGGCTTAGATATAACGTCCCTGTCCACAGACAGGCATATTCTGGGTCCTTAAGTCGCCTTAAATCAAACTAAGTCGCAGTTATTTTTCAACCCATTTTTCCTTAAATCGCCTTAAGTCGCTTTAAATATTGTACTTTTTCACCCTGTTTTCCCTTAAATTGCCTTAAGCCGCCTTAAATCGCCTTAAGTTGCAAGAAGTCGCTTTAAATCTCGGCGACTTTAAAGGACCCGGGGTAGGCCTACGGACGGAAAGAAGGTCGCACAAATATTCAACCCTAGACAAGGCTGCTTGACAGTCACAGTGAGTTCTTACATTGATACTGACCCAAGGTCGTACATACAACTGAGCGATTATTAGAAGAAAATCCTGGTCGTTTAATTCCTTGATACTTACTTCTGGCTGTAAAGCACTGTTCCGTCTGCCGTGATGCGAAGCAGAAATTCATGTGCAGGAACATTTAGGGTTTTCTCGTTTGCGATGACAGTATCTGGTTTCCAGATCTGGTTAACGATGTTACCAGTTAGTGTAAGATTTCTCTTCGTGTACATCTTCCCGAATGCTAACCTTGGGTCGTTCCATCTTTGGCGCATAAACATAGTTACTTGAAATTCCTGGTATAATGATATGATAATTATAATATATTATAATAATATACTATCCAAACCATTAAAAACTTGTACTATTACGGTAATCAACAACCCACCCGAACTACGATATGCAGAAAATCCTTCGACATTTATTTAACCATGTTTTCGTGAGTTTAACTTAAATGCATGCGAAACGATCTTCAGGGACGAAGTTCCCGTTAATGAAAGCATGTTCATAGGTTTGGCATTTGACATTTTAACAGGCTATAGGACTAGAGGTCTCTTTCGAGGTCTGCAACCCGGGACCTACGGTTTAAAATCCGTATCCGAGAAAACGCGAAGGTTTAACCGTTTGCAGATGTTAGAGCAAAGGCAGCACCTTCTACTCAGTTATTGATTGAAAGTCCAGCACCGGGAATCGAACCCGGGCCTCCCGCACGACAGACTGATGCCTTACCAACTGGGCTAACCAGGATGCGGTTTTTAGTAGTAACTCTTGCATCCACTTTAAATGTTCCGATAGTCTAGTGACTAACTAAGTTCTTCAAACAATTAAGCGCCATAGGAATAAGTGCTGTACACTTACTTTTCATGTATTTGTTGAGGTCAGCTACCCACAACCCCCCCTCCTTCCC
>JAOBRD020801718.1:0-35637 GCA_027575215.2 Hydrozoanthus sils
AATTAATATATACAGACTGGTTAGGAAACCATTGTTCACCATCTTCTTTTGTTTTCTGGTCTTTACCCTGCACAAAACGTGCAGAAAACACAAGAGCTTTTGAAATACAAATCAACAAATAGCAAGTCAAAATATTCTCGCTTACACCTGAAACAAAGAATGTGCAGAGTCATGGTTCGTTCAAAATAAAACAAAACATTTTGGTACAATTTTTGTATTTCCCTTTTGAGAATTGCCGCCTTTCCTAACCAGTCCGTATATTAGCTATGTATTAGTGGAGTCCCTTGCTTTCATTAGTAGACAAATGACCCTTTTCACGCAAAAATATATCAAACATATCAAGAAACTGTGGCCATCGCCAAATTCAGCGCATACGTATTTTCGAAACTGCAAAATTTCGTAAACAGTTTTAAAACTTGATCTTCTGCCCTGAAGAGAAATGTAATGCAAAACATGGAAACTAGGCTGGACGGGTATTGATGCCAGTCCACAGTACTTTTCATCGGAAAATTATCCAGTTTCAAACCTTTAAATCTCCTTCAAATTGCGGCCAATCTTTATGAGACTTTGTAGCTTTACTATTGTTAATGTACTGAGATTGACTATGGAGTCGTTTTTCCGATAAGCTGAATATATTTCTATGCCATGCTGGCGTGATTAAGGTCTAACATTGTGAATGAATCGATATGTTATCAATCTCTTTGGGCCCGGGATTCAATTTGACTACCAAATCACCTTGCATTAGACAATGGTGTCGCTAATGATTTCCGGTAGAAGATGCACGGCCGTTTGCCCCTTTTAATCTAGAACAAGCTCCGCTATTCGTTGCGAATTAATCGACTCGAGAAACTGACAGGAATTTCGCGATGCGCAATGCATCCGCGTCCAGCGATAACGCGGAATCTGCTCTGTTGACTGTGTTGTTCGTAAAAATAATAACCAGGAAATCAGTGAGGACAGATCATTAAATGATGAATTTCCAGTAATGATCTTGAAGTTTACGCCAACCAAACCCACCAAAAGTCATTAAAACAGCGCGCTTGTGTATCAAACACTAAAACAGATTCAATGTACCCGCATACTTATATTTTTTCAGTCTGTCTGCAATTCAGGGTTGTAGCGTGTAACTAGATACTGCAGTTGAGCGTTGATTTTTGGCGATGTTGTATATCGCAATATTGTGAAAGTTGTGTCTTTCAACTCAAATAACTGCCATTTCTTCTATACTTCTCACACAATATCTACTTCAGCAAGAAGTTTGCCTGATGTACCAGCGAGCTTGATGTCGAGTTTCCTTGAAAACAGCATATCAAGTTCTGAAGTTCTTGGAAATTTACCGTTTCACGAAGCTCTATTAAACGACCTTTAACATATTTTAAGTAAGTTTCCTTTACTTTAAATAAACGGTTTCGCTACACAGATACTTACAAGTATTGCAAATAATTTCGTTTCAGCAGTATTATCAGGCGTACACAGCAAGCATATTGTAATATGTAAATAGTGTATGTTTACTTATTTGAGATATACACTCGAATCTTAATTAACTTGCTTGTTTTAAAAATTTAAATTTATTCGGTATTGCCTCAGAAGACCAAAGAAAACTCAAAACTTGTCGTATTTACTATTCTCACAGTTGACTAAACTTGTTATTTTAAAACTGGCCTGTTATGTTTCAAATTAAATCTAGAGTCCTTGGGAGAACATTCCGATAAACACGTGCTGCTTATTATTTTGTTTCATTTGACAACCAAAAAATCTCCGCACCGGTCGATTCAGTACCAATCTTCAAGCCAATATCACGTTATTCTTAAATGCCCGATCATTTTCCTTCTGACTATTTTTCTGAAAGCCTAAAACGGCCCGACTGCTTAGGCCTTGTTGAGTTTACTACTACTATTAACATTTAGTTCTAAAACTACCGACCTGAACACCGTCTGGCAGCCGACGTCTTGTCCGTGACCAAAATGAAAGCGATAAGTAATGCATTAAGTAGCAGTTTACATTTCTTAGTTTTTGTCTCGAGAAGCATCGCTACTCCTCTCGTTTCCTCCTCTCTCTGTACTTTCAGTCAAACTACCAGCGTCAGTTGCTTCCGCCTTTGTCGATCTGTCTGGCTGTAAGCTGATAACCGTCGTTAACCGTGGCACTCGAGCGCGGCGAGGGAATGGTGCCCAGTTTCGCTTTAGTCTGGTTAGCACTGGATTCCACGGGGGAAACACTAAGTTCACTGTAGGTTATCTTCAAAATGGCGGACATATTCGACCCATTCTCCTATATAAGCTGGAGAGACCGCGCAGGTCGTTTCGATTGCTGGAGGCAGTACAGAGCAATAAGATGCTGTAAAGAGTGGATTTTTCTCAATAATCAGAAAATATTTTTAAGCATTTTTAGGGTTTTTAGTTTTATTACTATATTCGTGTATTCGCCAAGTTCTTTAACAAGATGCAGAACCAACCTCGTTCCCAGGGCTTTTCCCTATGTTGTGGAAGCGGTCGGACTGATAACGTAGGGAAAAGCCCTGGGAACGAGGTTAGTGCAGAACAAGTCCATTGTGAGAGTCTCAGTTTAGAAACAATTTCAACAAATAGTTTTTACACTTGTGTCTCCGGTTTGTTAATGATTTTTTCCAGGATTCCTATCTTTGTCACTGTCTGAAGCTTGAAATGTTAAAACATGTTAATTACCCGGCTCTATAAGACACTTACAACTCAGTTTTCGAAATCACGTCACAAACAAGCATTTCTTGTTTCAAGCTTGAACTTATAAAACTGCAGAAGAAATTTATCAGTTTGGGTTCAGCCTGGTCATCTGCATTAAGCCATTCATGCATTCAGGTCCAGTCAGTTATCAAAACCTAACTTCTCCTTACGCAACACACACAAAATAAGGCATTTGGTACTGAGAAAATTATAGTTGATCAAACACGGCGAACCATTGATAAAAAATGAACTTATCCTTGTCTCATGAAAAGTATAGCACTAACTAGTATAACAAATATGGACTAAATTTTAAAAGAGTTAATCTCCGAATATTCGCGAATTTTAACCTGTACTAGGATGCCCTGTGGTCGTTGGAGGTATGACTTTAGTTTTAATACGAGACTGAAAAAGCTTTTAAGACGACTTTATTCGATAATTTAATTCAAACGTACGTTGGATGAATAAATGAGTAGAAAGTATTGAGTTCTTGTCGAGATATGAAGCCACAACTCTGTGTATGTGGTTAGCGTGAAACTCTCATACGAGTACTCACTGGGTTCGCATTGATTGTTTGTCTTCGTTTAAGTTCGTATCAATAACTATTGTTATCTATATTTCTCTATTTACTCAGCAAAACATGAGTTGTGTACAAAAATTAATTATTCTGTTCTTATTTTCAAAATTACTTCTTGAGCCACATGTTTGTACACATCTCTGAACTAACTCGAGTTTAAAGAGTTAGGAAATCTTGTAGTTTTTAGTACATCTCAATTGCAAGGTTCGTCAATCGTCATTCGATTCATAATTAGGCGATCTCGAATCACTGTGTATTCCTGGGTGTCAATCTTCCGGAACTTTGGGGGATTCTATCCAGCTTGATTGAATCTGTGTCCAGGCCATCGCGGTTTCGTCGGGTTTGCTCTGAGGGGAACAATGGCATTTGAACTGATAACTGGTATCTCGGGCTCCTGAGGTATCTCACTTCTCCTCAATCTAACGGTTTCACGAGCAGGAAATGAGTGGTCTGGGTCTAGTAATCTTGTTACGTCATCGATGGTTGGAGCCGCTGAAGCGAGACACAAGAAAAGCAGAAAAACAGTACAACCAGACAAGTGCATTGTGAATTAAGGGTTCTTTTCACGACGATCCTCTGTAAAAAAAGACAAGAAACAAGTTATTGGAAACGGTAATAAAGACTTTTGGTAGAAAGAAAGAAAGATTTACTGTTCAACCTTGCACGCCAGAACCGCATCAAAGAGCCGAAAATCGAAAGAAGACATAAACAATTCTAAAAAAGATTTCACCAAAAACTGTTAATAACTTTTCCACAGCTCTTTTGTCTTTCTTCTGTAATGCAATAGGCCAGCGGTTGATATAATTATGTTTTTTCGATATCATACATTAATTATACACAAATGAGTGCTGCAGTTAGGTAGAGATTGTTGCCAATTAAGACGTTAAATGTATAGAGTTAAAGACTGTCTCCTTATTGTTTTATATTAAAGGATGAGGGTTAGTCTGGGGTAATGGCTAAAGAGTGTACAATATTCGGAATAACGAAATCGACTGTCACGGCTTAGAAAAAAAATAGAACAACATATAAAATGCCTTTAATTTTTTTCCTTTGGGAACAACCCACGATAAACAGCCGTAAGTTTACTTTGGCAAGGCGCAGTTTTGTTAGCTATTCCCTATTGGAGAATGACTTACTGACCTGTACTTCCCTCCAAAGTAGGCAAGAGTGGGTTCTAGACTTTCAGCAAAGCAGCAGAGCTTCTCAAATGATCTGATGTGCTGACAGTGAACACGACTAGGGTGAACCAAGGGACGGAATTGCTGTGTACTAGAACTCTGGCTCCAGAGTATTATATAACAATTGGTATGTAACTTGAGACGGTCACCAGGCGGTATACTATATCAAAGTGAGAGGCGGCTAAAACTAATGGGACAGACTTGTTTCACAGCCGCGAGAAAAGCGGCCCAGAGCCGGCAGAGCGGCGAGCGGCGCTTGCTAAAGATCATTAATGATGATTTTGCGGAGGGGTGAAATCATAACCATATGAAACAGAAACACTTTCAAAAGCTTGATTTTATTTGGTCCACTAAAAATCCTCTCCTTCTAGTTGTATAAATCAATGTAACACTTCCGTATTTTTGAGTACAAGTTTTAAAAACTTGACACATAGTAATTTGAGGGTTTCTGAAGGCACACTTTTGTGGTTTGTAATTGTTTCAAGTGCATCTGTCGACATTTTCTCGTTATCACCTACTAAAGAATAAAACGTAAAATATTTCACAAATCCAAAACCATTTTTTTTCCGATATCTCCGATAGAACCAGATGTAGTCCTCGAAAACCGTAAACGGCTTTGTCGATTTCTTAGAAATCATACTTCTTTGTTGGCGTTTAAATTTAACGAATAATTTGATTCTGTTTTTAAAGTTGATAAGTTTGTAATCATTTCTCAGCACGCGAGCGTTTTGACAACAATTGCCGAAGAGGCGGTCGAAGCTTTGCGGTTGGGTCCACCGAAACACCTCCACTAAAGAACTTGAGTCCTTACCGCAATTCCGTTAATTGTTTTATCATTAATGTTGTTTGAGCTAAAAAGGTGAGAAGAACTAGAAATACCAGAAGATTAAAACTCTATGCATTTCGAGAATTCCAATGCACGAAGCCAGGTTTTTAATTGAGAACTTAAAGATCTTAGAGAGTTTTACAAGAAATGATAAATTATCGTTAAAAAACATTTCAACTACTCTCTCATTTACTGAGTGTTAACCTAAAAATAAAAGGAAGATTTTTACTGCAGACATGTTCATCAAAACAAAAGAAAATTAGTTAACAAAAATGTTACCAAAAGAAACTAAATTTGGAGGAGTTCGATGAGATGTGCTCATGCTTCTCTCATTTACTGTGTGTTAACCTACCGGCTCTCGACCAATAAATGATAAATTTTTGGTCTGCCCTACTCAGAAAGTTCACTAAAATATACGAATATAAAGGAAGACAATTTAAAGCAGAGAAAACAGAAACAAACTGTCGTGTGCATGCGTAAAGTTGGTCGAGTGATAGAGGAGCGCATGTCCAAACGAATCGCTTTGAACACTGTAAAAATAACATGTTTAACTAAAAACTGGTTCATCAAACTTTTTGTCGACCTTAGATTGGGTTAAGAATATGTACTCCGTCAATTGATAAGCAGGCCCGTCGGAACGAAATTGATATTGGGGGGAGTGGGTACGAGCATAGCATGCTTAGAAGAGCAGTCAGTGTTAAATTCAAAATTTTCTAACATAGAGACTGTTATTCACGCTTCCGACTGCCCTGATAAGTTAAAAAAATTTATCCACTTTGTATTCAAAATAAGACAAGAATCACAGACCGTTGAGTATAACTTAGAATATTAGCCACGATTTTATAAAACTGAAGTAGTGAGGAATTCTGCCTGTGACAATCGAGTTGCTTTATCTACAATTGAAAAAATTATTTGAAATTATACAATTGTGGCTTCTTTAGGGTAGCCTGTGTAGAGGCTGTCTTTAGGGGAGAGGCGAGCCGCCATATTAAACGCGCCAACAAAAGAAAGACCTGGGAGAGACTTTTTTCTTCGCCCGCGCGTTCATTTCTCAAGGCGGTCTGCTCAATTGATCCTTGGTTTCCCTTCAAAACAGTCGCTACGCAGACTAGTTTAGGGGCCCTACCATGGTTTTAAAACTGAGAGTGCGTTGGGGGAGGGGGTGGGGGGATGGGTGGCGAGAACTTTGTATGTTACAGTGAGTGGATGGAACCTCTTCGAGGCCCCCGCGGCTTGGATTCAAACGCGCCGGCCCGTCACAAGGTACGCCATCGACTGCGAAAAGTGAAAAGACGTAACAGATATAAATAATGATAAACAGTTTAAAAACTGTTTATCATAAAACACCAGAAATGTATATAACTACGAGGGATCGAAAAAAATAGTTCAAGAATTGAAAATTCGTGTGTGACGAAATAGCTTATTTTGTTGATTGTTTATAACTACGCTTGTGTTTCCTTATTTCTTGCCTCGAAACTCAAGCTGCGTATTTACTGCAAAGGCTTTCAATCGACGTAATTGCATATATTTTATCAATTAAACTTTCCGGCTTAGCACCTCTTTAAGTTTAAAGTTTACCATATAAAGTATCAGAGAATTTGAGTGAAAACTCAAAATTTCAAGGCGGCGTTATGTAAAAAATTAACGGCAGAGTAAAGCCACCTTTCGGCAGTAATCAGTAGCGGTTTCACGTACAAATGACTAGTTAAAAATGCTTTAGTATTGGCATTAATTGCTCAGAAAACATATCTAAAGAGAAGCAAAATGAAACATTGAAAACAATAAAACATCATGTTTGTTTTGAGGCATGTAAGATAGACAACGCAACCGTTTCTATCGCTAGGACCTCATAGATTGGCCGGCCCGACTCAAGGACGGCTTCGCGTGGCTGTGTATATCTTCGAAGCGGTTTGTCTGTGAAAAGAGCCCGACCTCAACACATCTTCAATTAAGAATTGATTAAAAACAGCGGAAACTTATAATTAATAGCGCAGATTATGGTAAAAATGACAATGCTTGGTAATTTAGGCCGACTGCTCTGTTCTAGTATCTGTTGCTAGTGTACCAAATGTGCACAGTTACGTCAAGTGAGCTGCGAATTCAGAGCATTGAGTCAGGAATTGACAGCGTAGCTTTTAAGAACTCGGACTGTACGGTTTCTCTTAGAATTAATGGTACACTCTTACCAGTCTGTCCAAAAAGTCTCAGAGTATGGTAGAGTTTATAATTTTCTTGAAACTCCGAGCTACAGAAGCTCGCTGACCAAATTATATTTGCTCGTCTCAGCCCTAGCGCCGTACATATAAGCGTTGTTTTTGCTTGAAAATTATCCGCATAAACAATATTAGAAATAATCAAAGTATCATTTTATTAACCTGCTATACAGTAACACATTTAAGAAAAAAACGAAGCTAAATATATTGGTATAATATATATATAATTACTTATCGGCGGACATTCTTCAGCTCAAGTGACTATTTAGACAAGTTTATAAGTGTTTCGTTCTCGCTTCACGAGTGACCGAAGTAATAACCACACATTCAGTACAACCGTTTTTTTTCAGTGAGAATAGGTTTTAATACCTTTTGACAAAATCGGTTTCTGGGGCCACGTAGTTGCGATTTTGTTACTACCTAACTACAATCAAGTAACATAATATATCTGTATACGTGAAAAAAATATAGCGTATAAAATCGTAGAAATTTAGAAAAAATAAAGACGACGATACAATACTATCTAAGGTTCTGTAAAAAGGTTGATGTGCTAAATAACGCCGCGTCTCGCGCGAGAAATTCTTAAAATCGGTCATGAGGCGAATTTCAAGTGGCAATGCATTGACGATTTTGTTGCATGGTGGTGACTGATACTGGGTTTCTGTAGTGAATAACTGAACTTTCTGCTGTGTGAACACACAAAAATAAAGATCAGTCCTCGGTGCACGTGTGCGAGCGTTCTGACAACATTTACCGAAAAGGCGGTCGAAGCTTTGCGGTTGGGTCCACCGAAACACCTCCACTGAAAAACTTGAGTCCTTACCGCAATTCCGTTAATTGTTTTATTAATGTCAGTGTTTGAGCTAAAAAGGTGAGAAGAACCAGAGTTAACAGAAAATTAAAGCTACATGCATAACTCTACGCATTTCAAGAATTCCAAAGCATGGAGCCAAGAAATGATAAAGTATGTTAAAAATTTTAGCCGCCATCTTGTATAACGGCCGCTTGACCAACAATGAGAAGTTTGAACCAAAAGACAAATTTCGTTTTCCCAATGCCCTCCAAGTGATGATAATAGTAATATATATAGTACTTTATGTTCTTGGGAAAAAATATATTTTGGTCAGAGCTCATTTTAACACTCGCCTTCGGCTATTTTTTGTTTAATAGAAACTATTTAAAATTAGCTTGCAAAACTAAAGGAAAGACAATTCAGACACACTTGCCTTTTTTGTACCAATCAGGTTTCAATTCAGGTTTTGAAAAAACTTTGAGTTTTCAATATTTATACTAGATTTGCATTTTGTTTGTTTGATATACTAATGATTAACAACCTGCCCTCAACCAATCAGAAACAACCTAACGTATCATTGTGTAAGTTGCCTTTTAAAGCTTGCCACTCGGAAAATGTCCTAAAACTCATATTAATGTTTATTCATTTATGTGTAATGAAGGTCACTCATTTATCTTCTAACCTAAAATGGTTTTTTGGTTAACTTAGGATGACCAAAAGATTAGCGATTGTTGTTTGACTCCAAATCTGAGTGACCGGGAACTCTTCCAAATTCCTGGGTTCGAATGCGGCGTGTTACAAAGTATAGACCATATGCAGAAATGGCGGCGATTTTAATACTCTTTGTCTACATTCAAATTTGTTCTTGAGCTAAACTATCAAATGAATATGTTACCCAAAACGACGCTAGTAGGGCAAACTTGCAGGTAAACAAAGCATATTAATACTGCCGCCATTTATGCATACGGGTCTATGATATCGAATATTCTTGTACGTTCTTAATTTACAAGATTTTAAATACCTTTGTTGGTCGGGGAAGAGACGACCATTTTTTGGTTCGGTTTGTGTCATTCAGACCTAGAACACTTGAAGAAATTTATAATTTTCAAAACGTTTTAGGCCTGAGTCAGGCACAAACTGAAAGAAAAAATAACAAAGAATTCTAGAATAGAAAAAATGATGGGCTGAAGGGTTAGCCCTTTCATCCGGGAGTACTTCATCTGCAGTATATATGTGGTTTTGAACCTGGAACAACTTTGCCCTACGTTTAATTTACATGAAAATATGTGGCAGAGGCTGAGTTGACCGTAGGAAATTATTTCATAAAGCATAAGCACTACATTGAATTGCTTCTAGGCTCGATTTGTTCCGACAAGAAGGGGAAAATGTTTATATGGAGAGAGATGCTCCAGGTGCAAGAGATATCTCGCCTCGGCTTGCCGAGTTATCTCTTGTACCCGAAACAACCCTTCTAAGCGGGACATCATGTAAACGGTTAGCTGCTTTTCGTAAAGAATTGTATAAAAAATTGTCTCGCCCCGAGTATCTTGGCTAGATGAGATATCTCTTCGTTCCCTGGACAACTTTCCTAATGTAAACAGCGCGTAATATAAGAAAAAGGCGTCTCACCGTCCTCTTCACTGTTCAGATAGTAAAACGTTTACGAAAATCGAAATTAAACGTGCAAAAAAATGGCCTATTAGTGAATTACCAATTGCGGTTGTTCTGAGGCTTTCAAAGTCAATTATTTAACTCAGAGTCATTCTTCTCTTCCTAGTTGTCATTTGTTTTAAATTTTGTCGGCGACATTGTTTGTACGTGATCATCAGTTTTCGCTCTTTTGCTTCTACGGCTGTCGCTGCGTTGGCCAAGACTTTGCCTCCTCTTCTATGCCATGGCCAGAGCAGAGGCCAAACACAACACCAAAGAAAAAAAAAGGAGCTATTAAATCCCCCAGAAAGGCTGCTTTTGCTGTTTTAACACGAAATACTGCCGTACATTTAGTGAGTTCGAAGATGCTCCGCAGTTTAAGCCGAATACCAAAAACTAACGACTGTTTTTAGCACCTCTTTTAAGCTCAATTGAGCAGTTAAAATATCAAGAGAGTTTGGGTGAAAGTTCAAATATTTCATGGTGGTGTTATGGTGAAAAAATGACCGCAGAGTGAAACCGCCTTTCGGAAGTAATCAGACGGTAACTTTTTTACCTATAAAGGACGTGTTAAGCCGGCCGACTGATATGGCTTTTGCTGTGACTCAAAAAAGAACAACAAAATGACAAAATTAAAAAAAGGGAAAATCAATGTTTTCAAGAACAAGAAAGTGCAAAGTTTGTTAGACGATGCAACGGATTCAGTCGCTGAAATCTTTAGTTTTGTCGGTAACATGTCGGTGTTAGATTGTGTATCGAGTATCACTTCATCATACAACCAAAAAGTGCTGACCAAAAGAATTTTGAAATCATTTCTTACCACAGCTGCGGGAGTCTGAATGTTTGATTTTACCCAATTGACCTCTTTTAGAGGAATGTAATACATCTTTGGGTAAAATTCATCGATTAACAAGTTGTACTACTTAACCTCTGTATTAGAAGAACAAAATAATCTTTGGGTAAAATTCGTATCTCCTTGTAAGATCTGTTTAAAATGATATGCTTGTATATAGAAACCGGAAAAAACCAAAGCACAACATTATCTCCTGTGAAGTCTCCTTACTTATCTGTTTATTTATCGTTTAAAAAAACACGAATTTTCTGACCCCTCGCCTTCCGATCGAACGGGACGGCTTTGGGCGGCAGTGCATATGTCATCCACGGCGGTTTTCTTGTAGAAGAAGCCGAATTTTTAATTGAGAGTAAATTGATAACGGCAGAAATTGTTGTTCGTGTCAAATTACAAGTAAATTAGTATTTAAAGCCTTAATCTTGTGCCTTTATACAGCAAACTTGCTTGTGCCTTGCTATCTGATCTCAAGAGACGCTCTGTGTAGTTCTGACCTGAGAGTGCAGTCCAGCCTACAGCATCCTAAAGCGAAGGACAGGTAGGTGGTTTTTATTGTTTAAACCAAGATATATAAAACATAGTCTTGGTGATTTGTTAATGAAGCTACCTACTAACAGCCTAAAATCAGTCCTAGTTTAAGTTTATATTCTTTTTGAATTTCGGTATTATATTGGCATATTGAGCAAAAAAATTGGATACATTTGTTTGTACTTGCATGGGCTTACATTGTTACGTAAGGCAAAATTGACAAATTTTGACAAAGTTAAAAAAACACACAAAAGAAGCAAGCTTCTGCTCTTTCAACCGATTAGATTTGTCAACAAGGCACGAACGGACCTTTTGGTAGATATGCTTATTTACCAGAATGATCCCGAACGGGAAGTGATATGTAAAACCGACCAGTAACGCCATCCAAGTGAGTTTTGCGGCAAGAATTTTTACACTACTCAGTGTATTCACTTATTTTTTCTATGGCTATGTCAGAATATCTCTTGGCGGTATAACTATAGCTAATTCAGTTTCCGTCTCTAGCAAAAGCTACTTAAAAGCGCTCTTGGTTGCGAATGGATGAGGTAGAATTTTATTTTAATCAATGTTTTAAAACCATTTCATTTACATAAGAAAAAACCTGATGGGTTTAAAGAATCCACCAATATTTTTGCTGAAAAACACGGACAGTTTCGCTATTCGCTGTCTGTCGCTCAATAGGGAGTGAGTAGTTAGCCAATCAGATTGCAGCATTCGCGATAATTGGTTTCTACTAATATTATGTATCATTGATGCTATCTAGATGTTTAGTGAACAAACAAAAAACGGAAATATGACCCAGAGCGATTATTGTTTCCATCTTTCAACAGATCAGTTTGACAAACCCTTCCGTCACAATGCATACTCTTCGTCCCAACGGGGTGGTGGTGAGTTTTTTGCTTTTCTTGTGCCTCGTCTCAGCGGTGCCAATCATCGATGACGTCACAAGACTACTCAATCCAGACTTCTCGGTTATTGAAGCACGAAGTCCTGCTAGAGTGAAACGCCAAGAGCCTGTAGTTGAAGCCATGCCAAATCAAATCATTGCCGCCCCGCGAGCAAGGCCGACTAAACCACGATACCCAGGCCACAGATTCGTTCCAGCCGGATAGAATAATCGAGGTATCCGCAAGACCGACAAAGAGAATACTTTAATGAAATTGTAAAGCGATCAGATCGTACAATTCAAATGATAAGACCATACAATCAAAACGCGAGAAAGTTTTAATGTCAGAGTTTTATAAAGAATATCTACAGCTAAAACCAGAAAATAGAAACTGAAAGATTCTAACTATAAATACCTATTGTAAATATTCAGGTTCAGTCAAAAGTTTGGTTAAAACCAAAAAATGACATGCGTCTTTGATTCACACCGTAATTTTTTGAACTAGAGAAAAGCATTGAACAATGTATTTATGTAGTTCAGTAAAATTGTTTTAGAATGAAAATTTTAATAAAAAGCAGTTATAATCGAAAGTGTTTGTGAGTTTGCATAATTATCATCCTTTAGTAAAAATAGGATTCTAGAAGTCTCTCCCGGTATCTGAACAAAAAATACTTTTAACGAAAATCACACCTAAAACTCAAAATTAAGAACACCATGGCAACCGAGCCGACAATTTTCAGTTTCACAATGTACCACAGATGATACCCTATTGCGCTCCAGTTTTTTCCAATAGTCACAACAGACTTTCACAGAGTTACCGACAAAGATGTTAAAAATTTTCTAGATTGTTCCAGGGGTGTGTGTTTTCTTTAAAAAACGATGAAGGTCAAAGCAAAATATGAACAATCCACAATAACTGTAAACTGAGCAAGGAGTTAGATACTATCTGTCACTGTCAGTCGGAATAATTTTACAAAAATATAAAGAATAGTTTCGAAATACAATTTTTATAGTTTTACCGTTTGTTTGTGAACTATCAGACGTTATGTGCTACCCAGGTAAATTTGGAAAATTCGGTTGTACGAGGCTAAAATGTAATACAGGTAGGCAAAAAAAGACCTGGATATTACTCAAACTTTTAATCTTCAAAATCAATTTTCAAAAACAAAGAGGATAATTTTGCCCTTTCAAATAGTTGGTCAATAAAAAGGGGACTGAGGAATGGGGGGGGGGGGGAATCCCTCCCTACGGGCAAGCAATGTTAATCGGAATCAAACTTCAAATATTATGCAATGCGTTTAAAATATTCTAGATTCCTCCTTAATTTTTCTACCTATGACGTTCTTCAGCTCAAGTGACCATTCAGACGAGTTCAAGTGTTTAGTGGTCGCCTCACGTAACCGCAGAAAAAAAACCCCGCCTTTCGGCGACTCTCGATGGTTTTCTCAGTCACGTACTCGAGACTTGTTATAGTCGTTTGGGGTTTGAACGATACATTTACATAAGGAAAACAAGGGACACGGCTCACTTAACTTTAGCAAAACTGTTGCGACCTTGGCACGTGCCTAAGATATAAAGTTGATTACGTTGGAGAAAATTGCAGAAATTTCAACTTAAGACAGTCGGAACAGAAAACCCAAATCACAACTTTGAGCCAGCCCAAAACATTGCCCGAAATAAAGAACGCAATTTCGAATGGAAGACAAACAATGGAGACTACGAAAGTTCAAAGAAGCCATTTACATCGCATATTTAAGACCGAGTTTGAACAGACTGATAAAATCTTGTGAACTGCGTTTGTTCCCATACCAAGAGGTATTGTGTCCTCGAGCAAGACACTTCACTTTGCCCGCCGACTCTTTTAGGTTACATGGAGAACAACCCAGGGAATGAGGGGGGAGGGGCGTCAAAGATACACTATAGAAGCAAAAAACAAGTTTTACTATGTGTCCGTTACTTAAAGCTTAAAAAAGGATTTTTTGACCAGTAAGCAAATTACGAAGATATTTTTCTGCCAAACATTTCAAAACCAATGAGAAAAAAGTTGATGAGAAAATCACAACAACCTGAATTTAATGTTCTTCGCGATTTTTTTTATTCACAGGCTGAAAAGAACAAAAAAACACAAAGCTACATATTTACACCTTCAATTAAAGTAACTTTTAACAACCTTACACCTCAAGTTATTACAAAACCCTTTGAGTTGCGTAGTGCACACCTTTTCACCTAGTTACTCCTTCGCACTCAAGCATCTGCCAGTCAACCGTTCATGGCAGGCTCAATAAGTGTAAAAAAGAAAGGTTGCTATATGCAGTTTACCTTTACAAACATGGTGTGGATAAGAAAGCCGATCAACCAAAAAAATGTTTCCTTGATGACGCATTAAAAGGCGAAGAAGCAGTAAAAATTCAGGGTCCGAACCGCTCCCTAAACACCACATAACTCAGTGCAAAACCACTGAACTAAAAGAAATGGTAAAATCAAACAGTTATCATAGAAACAGCAATGGTAAAACTGGCAGAAGACCTTTAATAGTTAAGTAGGGGTTTCACACCAGGTTTCTTCAAACCAACCCATTAGCTCTCTCCCGCTTTCTTTATTGCTTCAAGTTTGTCTGCTGCCTCAAATAATTTCCTTTCAAAGAATATGCTGAGCTGTGTCGCCCAGTAGCCGAATGGGTCTCGTTCCTGGGAGGGCGTCTGGCCACCATTGTCGGCTTCTTCACCTCTGCTACCTAGATTCACACTTGCACTCAACTGGGAACCACCTGGAGGAGAGACAGTACATATATCTTAAAAACTGAGTACGAGGTCTGTCCGGGGAAATATTTGCCAAATGTCTTTCATTGTACAAATCGAGAGTAGCCATATCTGCACAAAAAGACCAAGGGTAAATATTTTTCAATACAAATTGAGCAAACGAAGTTACAAGACATTTATTACATGGCTTCAGTTTAGGCTAGTGTTACTGCCGACAACTTGAATCCAGCAAAATGAGTCATACTTTAAACGGAATACATTGTATGTTTTACCATAATAGTCTGCAAATCTAATAGTTGCCCCTTAAGGGAATGATACATATTTGGGAAAGAAGGGACTGTGTAAATCCTGCAGCACATGAGAGCTATCCCCTGAGCAAAAAGTTATTTGTGCCCATTCGCTCAGTACTTAGCTTTCTGTGTGCGTATAAATTTCACATAAGTTTTCGGCCATGTGCAACCTTAAGTTGAAGATCAAACATTTTGTTCAGAGGATAGCTCTTGTGTGCTGCAAGCTTCAGATATCTTATTTGATGCTCTTATGGACTTTAGCAACCCAAGGTTTAAGATTCCAGTTGAGTATTGCAGTTATCACATAAAATAAAAGGAAGGGCAATAAGCCATTCTGACTACTGCTTGTATTGCACTAATGAGTTCAGGCACCAACCGAGGTTCTCTTCGTTCCCTGATGGTGCAGTGGGTGGTAGGGACTGAACAGAAGGCTTATTGGTTGAATGGACAGATGACGCATGCTTGCCTCCTCCTCCATCTTGGGATCCTAGTCCGCAGCTCTCTGGGGTCTTGTCTGGAAAAATAGAGATCACTGACAATTAGTCTCCAATAAGCTACAAACTCCACAGAAAGTATGTCCTAGAAACCAAAATCACACTACGAGCAGTTCCTTTTTTTCCTCTTTAGTTCATCAGAGAAGCAGGTAAATCAAGATGGCTGACATGAGAGAACTGGGGTTAGGACTTAGCACCAGTTCTTTTGTTTATTACTGCTAAAACTAATTGTACACTGTACATAATACTTACTTTGGAATTGAATACTCGAAGTTTAATGTGCAAAATACAACCTTCTTTTGAATATGAAAACCCATACTACAGTATTCTCAGTATCAACAGCAGTAGCCACATTCAGTCATTGATATACCACAGAGTTTTATAAAATTAATCAGAGTATTCCAAGCTTATTCTATAATATGTTTAACTTAACTGGGTCTGTGCACTCAAAGACATAAGGATTAAAAATTGAAAACAGTATTCTGAATGAATTAAGAATTGAGTTTTTATTTTTGTTTTTTACTTACATAATGTGCCTACAGGGGCAGGGATTAAACGATAGAACAGAGCTCCAATAATCATATCATGTATTTCCTTCTCATGCCCAAGCCTACTCTGCAAGATTGAGCAGAGGAAGCCTGTTGACATACCTTGTTCCCTATTCCTGTTGGGTAAAACTGATTGACCATGTGCTACAACTGACTGCTGCTTGTGCTCTGTAGCATCTCCTACCCCCCCTCGGGAACCTCTGTCAGGGGAGCGCTCTCTTGACGGTGAGTCCACTGCCGACAAAGTACCTTGATCTTGATCTCCTGCAGGATTGGACATGATAAACATTAAATTATTGGGTTGACTTATGGTACTCAAATATTTTAATACTAAAGACCTTATACATTCAAGTTACATTCAATAATTATATTGTAACCATTTCTCGTTTGGTTTTCTTTTTACACCGCTATATACTAGGCGTAACCATAGATCAAAATCAACTTCTGTGAGCTTTCAGAGTTATTTAGGTTGTAGAAAAGGGTGTTGCTTTCCTACAACATAAAGTGAATAATTTCACAAGGCCCATGAAATATTTGATAGACTAATAGAGACCACCACATGTTAAAGCAATGGCTCTGCATTAAACCAAAAAAAATTAAAGTAAAATGTTTTATTAAAAACAAAATAATAAGCACTAAAGCCTCTCAGGAAGCATTGATTGCATTCTAAAGTACATCAGTTTTTAAATTTTTGAGAGAGCAGCCCCCCTTAATTCCCTTTGAAACCAGAACTAAAGCACTTGTAATGCATTTTTTCTTTGCCTCCACCCCAAATACTAATTTTGCTCCAAGGGCACTGAGCGATTATGAAAACACTTTCTAAAACATCTGAGTGAGCGCTAATGAAAGTTTGCTGCAGTGCACCACAAATTAAGCAGGTCTAAGGTTAATTGCCAGATATAATAGATTACGCTTGAGCTCTCTCAAAATTTACCTTCATCTGGTGTGTCATCCCCTGGTTTTGATGTAGTTGGGGTGTAGCTCTGTACACTTTGTGTTCGTGAAGATGTTTCTGAAATAGCTTTAGGAGTTAGTGGATCTTTCATAACAGCTTCTGTTACAAACACTGTAGCACACTCAATCAGTGCTTCAAAAAATTCGAGAAAGGTTAGTTCCAACTCCATATTGCAAAAGTCATCTCCTGCAAGCAGTGGGTCATCTGATGCTAGTATCTGAAGCACTTCCTTTGGTGTTAAATTTTCATTCAGAAGCTGATAGTCATTCAACATAAAAAGAAACTGGCGTGCTCTGAAGGTTTGCTCTTGTGGTGGCACTTCACTTGCAGTGCACCAAAGCTGAAAGATGTCCAAAGACTTTGACATATACTTCAAAGCCTCTGTTGCTCTTTCTGGGTCAGCAAATAAACTTCCTTTGACTTCACATGAATTCGGGAGAACATTTTCACAAATTATCTTGGAAACACACCATGGCAACAAAGGGGAGTCTCCAGTATGCTGATCTTGGAATATGTAATATGCGATGGACACAATAGCATTCAGAAAATCTCTCATCAACACATCTTGCTGTGAGTCATGGAGCTCCAGTGATTGTTTATCGCCATCAACAAACCTGTCCATCTCTGTGAGAGTAAAACCTTGATGGTGGATTCTACAGTCTTTCAAAAATCGCCAGAACTGCAACCTTGTCATCACAAAGGTGTTATCTACAGTACCATGATGACCGAGACTACTGTAAAATGTGTAGATGTTTCGGAGACTACTGATATGTCGCAGCAGAACATGTGTGACCTGCTGCAGCTCTTCCTCGCACTTTTCAGGTCCTAGCTGTTGTGCAAGTTGCAGATGACTTATGTTTATATTCAAGGAGTTTTTGCTTCTGTTACTTGAATCATCTGATGGCAAATAGGGTGACCCTGTTCTTAAAGGAGTTGCTGACCGAAGAGGGATTCCTGCTGCTATTATATCAGGAGTTGACATTCCAGATGGGCTGAAATCTGGGTATTCCAGCATGTGATCCTGTTCAAATACACCTAGCAGGGATAACAAGCAAGCATTAAAAAATTAGTTGTAGAGGTCCAAGTAATGAACACACAAATTATTTTTTGTAATGAAGACAAAACTGGTTTTTCACTAGTAACTACTTTTTACTTGTAATGGCCCCTTTTTAAAAAAAGAAACTAAAGAAAAATGCCTAACTTTGTAAAAATAGATCTTGTAATTTGTTTTTCTATGTCTTCAGTCAATTTACAAAACCTGCTAAGAAATTGATTTAAATTTTCCTTGTTCTATCTGAGTGTAATACAGTTGATGGTGAGTATATTCTAATCTCAGAGTCACAAATAGTAACTACATTTTATGACCCTAAATACGTATTTAAATTTCAAATATAATTTCTGCTAATTTAATTACTTAATTGTTACTTTTTGTTTAAGTTTATTAATATATGGTTTCTCAATCTGTGTCAAAATTACAGTGAAGAAAAAAATTATATTACTCTTAAACTAAACCTCAAACCCAAAACCTATGCATTGAATAAACATTGTTTCAGCCAAATATTAAAATATGAAAAAAAAATATTGCTAGTCTCCTGTTTGCAAAAGTAGTTGTTTTACTCATACCTTCAAATACCATTCCATTTTTAAAAGTAAATTTTCCCTTTCCATGTTTCATGTTGTTGACCCATTCCCCACAATACTTTGCTCCATTTGCATAAAAGAAAACACCATGACCATGACGCAATCCATTGACCCAATCTCCCACATAATGATTTCGAAGAGGGTACTGTGAACCAACTATGCGCTTCAGGTACCAGGAGTGTTCGCCATGACCATGTTGAACACCATGCTCCCATTGACCATTATACTGTTCATTCCTGTCGCACCACTGCATGACACCAGAACCATGTCTGGAGTTGTCCTTCCAGTCTCCCTCATAAATATTACCTGAGGAGTACTGCCTTACTCCGTAACCATGTCGTTTGTTGTTTACCCAATGTCCTTCATAGTAAGACAGTCCCTCCTTGTCGTATTTTAACACACCTGTACCATGTCTTTTTCCCTTTCTCCATTCCCCTGTATATGTTGATGGGATGGCTGAGCAACTAAAGACACCTTGACCATGCCTCAACCCATTCGCAACCTCTCCCTCATAATAACTCTCATCAGGCCAGATGTATTTTCCCTTGCCTTCAATTTTATTGTTAGTGAATTCCCCTTCATATATAATCCCATTGGACCAAATATACTTTCCATTGCCATGCATGAGACCATTATAAAAGTACCCAGTATATACGTGGCCTCCAGTGAAGTAAGCTGTACCGACACCGTGAAAAAACCCTCGTTCATCTTTCTCCCCCTCGTACGACTCTACAATGAGCTCGGTGAGTACGGGGTCGTTTCTCATTGTGTCATATAGTTTTTCTGTCTTTTCCGGTTCGGATTTAACTTCGCTTTCAACTTCTCCACCTTCTTGGGTTTTCTCGTCATTTTCTTTGCTATCCTCTATTTTTACTTCTACTGTACATTTCATGTTCTCTGCTTGCTCCGGCATCTCGTTTCCAAAAAAATGGCGCCCTTATTCACTGCCTGTCTGTTGGTTGCGTTGCTAGGGCCAGTGACACAAAAGAGAGGCTCGAACCAGGTCTCCCTTCCATTTCACAGACCTCGGACAAAGACATCTTAGCAATGTCTAGATTTTTCTGGGTGTGAAAAACACGTATTTCTCTTTCATTTCGCAATACGAAACCTTACAAAAATGGAAAGTTAAAACTTTTATTACATTCTTAAGGCTATGCAACTGAGCGCTAAGATATACCATCATGAAACACCGTTATTTTGAAATTTGCTTCAAACAAATCTCTCTTTACTGAGGCTGTTACAGGCACTTTCACTTAATAGAGTGACAAATATTTTTGCTAGTTCTGAAAGTGAAAACCTCATGCCGAGTTTTATCAAAGCTTTTTAAAATCTTACTTTAGTTGAAGCGCTTCTATAATGTGGGATTATGCGGCATCAATAAATTTCACAGTTCCAAAAAAGTCTGTACCATCAAATTCGAGCTTCACTTGTTCAGTGGCTGCTTGCACGTTATCGAGTTGATTCTAGCAAAAAAATTTAACACAATTTAACTCAAAATTTCAATAAAATTTGTCTTTGAGTTATTGGACTCCGGGCCTTTCAACTGAATTACCATTAACAAACAATATCAAAAAACTGAAACCGCTAAAAAGGGCGATTGCCGTGGCGCTAGCCTCTAATGGGGTCCGGGGAAATGGTTCCCCGGGAATTTTTTTTTGCAAAATATTTTCGCTGAAATGCCAATTCTGGGGATTCTTGGGGTATTTGATGGGACAAGTTATATAATTTTAGCGCCAATTCCCTATTTATTTTTAGCTGCCCACCCTTCTTCCACTGCGACGTCGGCCTTGCTATATATACCGTGAAATGCGGAAAATAAACCCCAGGAATAATTTTTGGTCGAACAGCTCCTTCGTTTGTGTTTTTCTGGTCAATTCTGGACTGGGGCTTGTTTTCGAATATATGAACAAATTTTGTTTTTAAAAAAGCTAGTGATTTTCAAGAAATTGTAATTTTTGGACAAAATTGCGTTTTAAAAAAGCTGGTGAGTTTCAAGAAAGTGTAATATTTTAGAAGATCTTGGTATACTATGGTAAAACTAACTCAAAGGTAACTGTAGAAAGTAAACAAGTACAAATTTATTTCCCTCTTTGACTATGCTGTTGCACAAAATACTCTGCAAAATGCCTATGTACATACGAAACAAGAGAGTCTGTCTGGGTTTGAACTATGCGTCTTATTGTTATATGAATATGTATAGTTATATATACCATCGTGAGAAGTGTAATAACAGCGTACATGGTACAGTATAAAATACTTTATATCTAACTTATGTTAACCGGTTAAATGAAATTGAATCTACTATATCCTGTCAGAGTCAAAACCATCAAATGAAACTTCTTTTCCTAATTTGCAAAACAACTCATTTGGTTGTAACCGTGTTAGTAGCTATAACCTTCAAAATAATCAAGTATTGTACACTAGTTTAAGCATAAAAATCAACTGTAGAAAAATTAATTATTGATTTCTAGGAAATGAATATTCTATGGTTAAGGTCCTTTGGCACGTATTCTCGGGGAATGCACGATTCATACTGGTTTTCCATTCTTTTAACAAACGACGAAGGGTCTGAAATTCAACATTCATACTAGCTTTCAGTTCTTCTACCAAACGACGAATGTACTGCAGTTCAACATTTACTATATGTCTAAATGTCTGATCGTGATCCAAGTTTGTCCCGCAGTGTTGTTGTGATACTGGCTGATAGAGTCTTTTTCGGAACTGAAGTCTTGCCTCCGCCATGCGATTAGTCGGATCAGCGAGCTGCGCAGACTCGGTACCAAGGTTTCCCATCCTCCTCTGGCGGCGAAGCTTGGTTCGACGATTTCGGAACCAGAACTAAAGAGGTAGCAAAAGAGATTCTATCCTTTTATTTTTTTTTATCAAGGAACACTTTATTTTAACTGGGTAACACTAGGGTTACGTAGTCTAATTTTCACCTAGGCTCACAAAGTGAAAAAAAACCCTAATAATCTTGCGGTAACGTTGGTGAATGATTTGTTGAGAAAGTTTGTTTTATTTTGGCTTGAAATCAGCAACCGAAAACTTTCCTTTTATGACTAATAAATGATCGAAAAAATTGTCTGACTTACTTATCTACACACACAATTTTTTTTGAAGACTATTGCTCCCGCATGTGTGACTAAGCTAATGTTCACCAATTTCACTATTTTGAAAAACACCTTGTTTTTTTTATCAGAATGCCTTGCTTTTGGGCCAAGGTTGATTGTTCTTAAACATTTTGGAGATTTTAGCCACAAAAGTTTTTAAAATGTTCTAAACACTACAATAAGTGTTTTGGGTACACGCTTTTTCTTTTCAGAATATATATTTAATGCGTGTGCTCATCTTAACTTATTTTCTTCTCAAGCGCAAACGTTCCCGAGGCCGAAATAAAGCTGTATATAAAACTTGAATGAATGAATGAATTAATGTATGATGTTCTTAGAAATAAATTAAAGAGAATCAAGTGAATAACATTTCCTTATTTAACATTTAATTCATTATTCATCATCCGCAACTTTTAGATTTAACGAGTTTTAGAAATCATAAACCAGTGATTATTTTTGTAGGCGTTTTAGATCATTACACACCTGCTCCAAACTACCAAGAAATTGTCGTAAAGAATTAATTATAATAATTAATACCTTGATAACTCGCTCGTTTAGTTGTAGGTTTTCTGCCAATTGTTTGCGCACAGCTAAAGATAAATACTGGCAACGCTCAAACTGCTTTTCAAGGGCAATCTTTTGGTCCACTGTGAATGAAGTTCTTTTGCGCTTTGACGGCCGGGAATCGAGCTCCTCTGGGAACAAATCTGTACGACAAAAGAAAAATTTATTATTTACTTTAATAGATTTTATAAACTATTGAAATCAACTTGGTTTATTAACTCAATCACGCATACTGCTTTTTACTTAGTGGTACGAACGATCAGAATCAAACACTTTGAAAACGCTTCTGTTTTATAAACAAACTGGTCACAAAGTTGTGTGTAAAAAAATTCAGAAAAGTAATGGAATCAGATATAGAACAGAGCTGTGGCCTTCCGTATATACCATACTAGTCTTATTGGCTTAATGGTATATCTCGATATATTTCATAGAGGTGTACACAAACTATCATACTTTCTACTCTCGGTAGGTGCCGGGTCAAGAGCAACTCGTTCATCTGGGTTTTACGTGAGGCCGACCGAAGAAAATTGACAAGAAAAAAAAGACAGACAGATACGTTGCAGCCAGATTGAAATCATCAAAATGGACTGAACAAAACGACTTCCCCAACATGGATTGTCAAGGTTAAGATAGAGTTCACACTAAATGCGGCGTAAACATAAACTTTGACGCTTCTTGCCTTCTAACCGTTTTGCTCCAAAAGTGAAAAGCCATAGGTCAAGAACTCAATTCTGAGAGCTCTCCACAACTATAGTAAGTAGACTTGGTAGAAAAAGATTTTATCTTACCTGGAATTGCTAGCGAGATCTCGGGAGGTGATATTCCAAAATCCAAGCTACGTCTGACGCTGCTGTTGGATAAGATGTGCGATTGGTCACGGAACACTATGCTGCTTCGGCGATACATCTTGAAATGATTGCTGATACGCGTTCTGCTAATCACACGGCTATTTATTTTCTGCTGACTCAATTACCTTTGTTTGCAAAATTTTAATGCTATTGTTTCAGTTAAACGAAAGCGTCTTATAACAGCTGTTATTAATTCTATAAAAAGTTTTCACTAATTAAAATCTTAATCGCTATAGAGAATTTTGTTGTTTAGAAATGAAAACCACACCTTTGAGTTGCAAGGTTAGTTAGAAAGAAAACAATGGCTATTGTGATAAACAGCGACAATTATAACGCTACACAGCGTAACTCATCACCTTTTATGTAATAAACAAAATATATCAGGATTTTAGTCGCAAAATGTTTTAAAAAGTTTAACTTTATGCTTGTTCACTCACATAATTAAACGGATCACAGCAGTCGTTTTAACAAAATGCCAATTTGAGTGTTTGTTTTCATTTTTCCCAAATGTCAACCTAACCGTGTTTAAATACTTTACAGCAAAGAAAGAACCTGTCCAGGTTTTATTTCGATATTTAGGAGAGGGCAAAGTGTGGGTTTGAAAACTGTGAACGATTTTGGTCAAATTGATCCTCGCGTTATGCATTGAGCCCAAGGCTACCAGGAGTTCATTGTTAAATTTCACCTAATAGAGCTTCGCAAAAGCATTTAAGAAACTGTTTGTGGTCTTTTTGTCATGAGCATGAAATGATATTTATCGCCACGCTTGTTTTACTGATAGGAGTGAAACAAGAAGACCAGGCGTTTCAAAGTGCCCGCCAAATGTGCGATAACAATAACAACATTGTTCTCTTTGTGAATCAGTGACCTTAATTGTGATTAAGTAACAAGTGTAAGACCAAGTAAGTGACGAGTAAAACATTTTAACAGTAGGTGTAGTTTAAAATAAACGAATCATGAGCTTTTATATTGTAGTATATTGTATCAGTTGCATGCGCATGCGTGCGAGTTAAAAAAAAATTCGCCATTGCTGTTTTTTACCTTCTTTTAAAAAAAAATTGATTAACTATAAGCACCGTTGTGTTGTTTACCTTTTAGGATCAACACTTTTTTCTCCCTCTGTAATCTCAAAACGACACAAAGTTGGTAATTTGCTCGTGTCTGATGTATATACTATTCACACTTGCAAGGGGATGAAAACTGGCAAGCTAGAAATAGCGTGTCGAATTGAGCGAAGTAGCAAGGTCCGAGCTGGTCGGAAGTCGGAATAATAGCAGCAGTTTTGCTAAAGAATCTTTAGCTTACAGGGTTTCTGTACCAATAAACGTCAGTTTTGAAGCCTCGAGTTAATACTTTCTGAAAGGGTTTTTTGTGTGCTATTTTGTAACGCGAGAAGCTAATGTCCGTCCGCTCTAACGTTGTGCAGAGTTAAGAGGGAAAATGTGTGCGTCGTTTACCACGTAATTTACAGTATAAGAGCTCAGTTTTTGTGAATAAAGAGTAGCAGAAGATTTGTTTTGCACCTTGAAAAACAACCAATTATGAACCGTTTCGAAAAAGTGAGCTTGTTAACAAATTATAAAAAGGGGTTCTTTGAATCTTTCTTTCCCACTCATAATAATGTAAATGTAAAGACGAGGCCCAGTCAAGGGAGGATGGTTATTGAGTCAATCCGCTGAAAGAGAAACTAGAAATGAACATATAAGACGTAAAGGGACAACTAACATAAAACTTTCTGTTTCAAAAGCAAGAGGTGACAACGAGAAACAATCTCTGAAAGAGTGGATTTGTTCCGACTAAATGAGATTCTCGCTGATTTGTTCCCCTCGCAAAACAATTAAAACCTCCAGGGTTTTTTTTCAAACTTTAGCAAATGTTATATAAATGTCGCATTAATATATTTACGAGACTTGATTTTATCAAAGTCGATGTTTTTAGATGGCAAGCGGGAGCATTATCAAAAACTTGATAGCGAAAGCGCTTGACGGTTCAATGCCTTATAACATAACAGTGTTTCACTGACCTGCAGCTTTCAACATTAAAATTTTAAGCAAAAATTTGGAACAGCTTGGATTGTGTTTTATAGTAATGAAGCACATAGCACATGAATTGGCAACGACACGTTTCACTTCTGTAATTTTTCGATGGATAAACAAACATTCTTGCCTTTGAACTGAAAGCTGTTGTGGTTTCTGTATGCTAGCGGCGCGTGCGGTAAGTGTAACGTAGAAGCGCGAAGTTAGCGCCGGCTTTCGAATTTGATTAATTTTGTGTCATCCAAGTGGATATTGACGCTTGTGCGTGCTGCAAAATAAAAAAAGCCCTTTAAATTCAGCATTTGATAAAGTTTACGTCCTTTTTGTTTTTGAAACAGTCATAAACAAGAAACATTGAAATAATAGAGGTCTTTTCGTTCCTCGAATAACATTTCGGAGGGACGAAACTCGCGGGGGAACTAAACCTGCACCGCTGACCAATTTCCGCTGGGGCACGGGCATTTCGTAATTAAACATATTGGGTGATTGGATCGTGTTATAATGAAAAAAGGAAAAAAAATAATTGTTCGAAATAATATGTTTTGAAAGTCAACTTACTTTCGAGTGTCTCAGAATCTTTCGATAAATATTTTAAGTTCTTTGTTATAAACCGTGGAAAAATGGAGATACTGATGTTTGGGATAATAGTAAAGTTTGTGAGAGATGAAAAAGTGATTACCCAACGAGATAAATCGGTAGAAATAACAAGGAGAATGAAGAACAGATAAAGGGTGAGAAACAAAAAGACAAAAGGATCAGACATAACAAAAGGCTAGCTAGTTCAATACGAGGCATTCATTTATCCCAGGGGGATTTAGAGTGCTCAAGTGTGAACAAGCCGCATTTCTTTGGTTTTGCAATAATTGTTCTCCCCGTTAATGAGCAAAAATTCAAATGCAATAAAATAGATCCGAGTAGAAAGAGCTAGGATAGTTGAAATAGCTGAAATTGCGAGAGACCTTTGTTGCGTATGTCATAGAGATGATCCCTGATAAAATACAGTCAGTGAGAAACGTTGAACACATGATAAAAAAAAAACCGTTAAAACTCAATATATAGAAGTGGTACAATCGAAGTGGTCAGTAGCAGAGGTTTCTTTTCTTTATTTCATCGAGCCTGGTACTCAACTAACTGGCTGTACGCTCCACGGGATTTGATATTCCTTGCAGTTTCTTAAGTTTTTCAGGACATCAGAACTAAGTATTCTGCATTCCGTGATAAAGAACCGAGACACCTTTTGCGGGAATAACGAAAAGGGTCTGGTCTTTCTCAAAGGGAGAAGTAACTGTAACCAAAAGGACACCTTGAAAAAAAGCGGGCGTTGATTGAACGAGACATATTTAATAAAAACCCATTTTACAGACTTTCAATGTAGATGATTCAATGGTAAATAAATGCCACTCGTGATGTTTCAAAATTGTTCCAAACTTCATTCGCTACGCTCGCAAAATTCTGTTTAGCAATTTTGAAAACATCTTCAAAGGCATGGTGTATATCTACGACAATGCCAAATATCACTACAAAAGACGAAAATGTGCAAAAACTGCCTTTGTTGCCACTTCTTTTAATAATTGTAACCAGCGTTCTGATTGGCTCAATGAAAGAAAGTTCTAATGTTCTTACGAACCTTGTCATTGGATGGACTGAATCTTCCCTCCCAACAATACGGAAAAGCTCATAACATGGCGGACGTTCTGACACAAAGTTGATATTTAGATCGAAAGATGCGCGACAGATCTTGTTGTTGCCGTTGCAGATGGTTTGTCAACGACGGCGTTGGCATCGGATGTGCAGTATTTACCTACATCCTTATCGCTTATGGAGAATTCGTTGTTGTTTTTGTTATGCTTTTGCCAGATCTGAACTCGCTTAGTTGGGGTTTGTTCCACGCCGTCTTATTCACTTGCCTGTCCTTGTTGGCGCTGGTCTCTCATATTCGGTCGATGGTTACAGATCCAGTAAGTGCTTTTTTATGCTTTTTTTTTCGATAGTTTAATGCTGTTGATTCTACTTCGGGAAGCCGGTGAGCACTCGTTGTGGGTGGTTTTTGTAAATCATACGGAACAGCTGGTTATCGACACAAAGTGGTTATACTCTGGTTTTGTTTCAGTTTCAAAATATTTTATTGTTCGCGATTATTATAATTTATAGTTGAAGCAACGGTTATTGTGGGTGTTTCTTTTCATGAAACTGTTCAAAGATTTCGGTTGCCAGCTAGCACGTTTTTTGGGCGTCGTTATGATATTATCATATACAGTAGTTATGAAACAGACATGTAATTGTTATAATTAGAGTTTTCTAAGCTCAAGGATAGCCCACTATGAATGTTTTTTTAAATTTGATTGAATATTCAAAGATACAATTTGTTTTTTGCAGTAGTTCGCTCCCTGTTACTACAATTTTCATTCATGTGTTGAAAGGGAAATGTATTGTTAAATTTGACTATCTAGAATCGACTGTTAATGTTGGTTTATTTGTTGTTTGGAGATGTATTCATTGGAGGTAGTTGAAACATTTATCCTAAACTCTCCTTAAATATTCGGAAAGAAGTTTTTAGATAAGTGTTTCATACCACATTATCCAGTATGTATAATTCTCTACTGGAGCACTTGAAAACAAAGCAACAACTGGGGTGGAGGGGGAGTGTAAATCATTCCATCAACCTCTGATGCCAGACTTATGAGCCACTGCAGTGTTTGATACTAGATAGAATTAATAGTTAACAAAAAAAGCTAAGTTCTTCCCTAGCCAATAGAGGCCCATTATTTTTAGGCCAGTGCTTATTTACAGTTTCTGTAGACCATGTTAAGCAAGTGAGAGTCTTTGTTTTCACCTGGCCAAGACATTAATCTTTTTAACAATAATTATGCATCAAATTGACTTTAGATTCATAGAAAATGACAATGAGTTTTCTAATTGTTTTATAAGCACAAACCAACTAGTATTGAAACCAATAAAAACAAGTGTTTAAAGAATCCACCATTGTTTTTTATTTAAAAATACCAGCAGTTTTGCTGGACAGTGAGTAGGTTAGCCAATCATATTGCAGCATTGTGATTTACTAAGTCAGGTTAGTCCTAGGCCTGGTGGAAAATTGTTCTCTTTTATACAGCTGAGTTATTTGTATTAAGTTAGATAAAACATCTTGTTTAAGGACATAATTAACACAGTGGTCTGACCAAGGCCCAAACACACAGCCGCTGGATTGCCAGTTAAACATGCTCACCTCTCATTATTCCATAGCTAACCCTAGATGAAAGAACTTTACAAAACTGGGTTTTGCAAACAGAACAATTTGATGTTTTTTGTGAACATACCCTCTAATTCGATTGAGTATTGACCAGGATCATTGATACTTACAGGGTACTATACCTCTTGGTAACTGCACAGCAGATAATGTGAAAAGACTCAAGTTGCGTGAAGGAGATGTTGTTCTAAGATGTACTAGATGTGAGTGCATTAAACTGGATAGAGCGCATCATTGCAGGTAGGGGCAGCATATGTCATTGTTATATTCCTAGACTTTCAGTCAACAAAACAAGCTCTTATATTTATTTTACTTTTATCAGAACTTAAATTTTAGTAATTAAGTTTTTACAAAACTTGTGTTTCAAATTTCGAAAAAGACACCTAACTGTAACATTGATTGTAATTTTATGTTGTGTAAATAGAAAAACAATGGGTAGTTTTTAGGATAATATATTCTTATACGCTAATAAATTGTTTACCTTCTGCTTTTACAATCATTTCTTCATTGGGATTTTTCACTGAAGCACATGTCAGCGATGTATAAGGTATGTTTTAGATGTATTAGGTTTTGTTATGATCATACAACTACTGTTATTGAATGTTATAATTTTATATTTATGATATTTAGTAATTATGATAATTATAAGCATAGCAAATTTATTTTACAATATTGATTATAATTAAACACCTTAATTCTACAAATCATCCAGACTCATTGGGACTGGATTGAAATTATCATTAATATTAACCCTTATATATCCTGCTGATTTTTTTAAAATTGAAGTCGTAAATCTCAAATCTAATAAAATTTCAGTTTTTAGAATTTGTTGAAGCAATGGACATTATCAGAATCTACTCGTAAAGACAGAAATTTAAGCTATGGGTATGCTGCAACTACCTTGGCCAGGTTGATGATGACAAAATTAATAATGACCAAACCATTTTCCGATCTAATGGTGCCAATTAATTAATTCTCACAACCTGTTCCAAAACAATTCTGTGAGTAGTTTGGGAGAATTTTCATCTAGAGTATTTTGTGGTGGATAATCAAATTTTTTATTCTTCCAACTAATCATCTTAATTTTTATTGTCAGATACTGTAAGGAGAATTTTGATTGTTAACAATTATTATCTTAGTTGGTTATTATCAATGCTAATATCATTAATTTTAAAATTACTTTGCCATTGCTGTAACTGCTGTTAAAAGTCAAACCTGGCTTTAAACACAATTCCAGAGATTTTTAAGTTTTTTAGACTTTGTCACCTGAATTGCATGTGCTCTCAGTGTATAATGTATAGAAATCTCAGAATTTGGGAATCAGAGTTCAGTGATCCTATCCAGATAATCAGTTTTTTTCTTTGCTACAGGAAGATGGATCACCACTGCCCATGGTTAGTGCACAGTACATAAATCATATTATAAAAGTTATATTTATCATTGTTTCTAGATGAATAAACAAAGGAATATAATAAATGGTTGTATGTTTAACAAAAACTGTGTCTGTGTTCTGCCTTATTCAGGCGGTTAAATATATAAGCTGTTAGAATAACATGAACCTTAATGCTGTAATTTGATTTTGTACGAGTGTATTTCAAATAAGACATTCTTGTAACTAGCACAATGTAATCCCTATCATCAATAATACAGTTAGAGTGAGTACCATTAAGATCATGCCTATCAAAGCTTTCTAATTTTTCTTCTCTCCTTTTGGTACTCCCAGTTTTTGTTCTTTGTATTCTTGAGATTAAGAAAGATATTCTGGAAGTAATCAATCCAGGCTCAAGGCCATTCTGGATTTATACTGATTTTGATCTTTGCCCATAGGATTAACAACTGTGTGGGGGAGGACAACCAGAAATTTTTCATTTTGTTTACGGTACGACTTGGTTTAGTGTTTTCAATTTAGTGAGCCATTTCCTTTGAAAGTTAATGTTAAATTACATTATGTTTATGTTGCTCTGGACTTTAAGTTGAAGTAGAATTTGTAAGAATGAGTAATCTGTGTTAAATAGGAAATTATTTTAAGTATTAGTAAACTGGTTTGAGCTGAAGAGTTATAAATATAATACCAAGTTTATTTCATTTGTTTTTTCAAAAACACTTTAAAAGTGCACAACACTTCAATACTGGTAACAAAATTGTTAATTAATGTGGCATAGAAGTTCAAAATAAACCAATACAGCTTACATATATTGTTTGGGCTCCCCTGTGATTATATATTTACTTGTCTAAGAATAACAGTGGTGAGGTGGCATAGTGTAAGTAATGGTAGAAATAATGATATAATTTTCATTACCTACTTCCAATTTTCGGATACTAATAAATTTATTTAAAATAAATTTATTAATATTCAAAATTCAGAAGTGGGTGATGAAAATTAACACTATATGTAGTGCAAGAACTGTAGAATAGATGCAGTTTCAAAGCTTTGAGTTAAAGGTGAAGACAGTTGAACAGTTTGAAATGTTGAAGTTAAGAGTATTAAGATATTCAGGACCTTTGTATTTTGTGGAAAACTGTCTAGTATTTGTCCTACACAATGGGGAAATAATTAGATTTAGCTTAACTGGTACATGTTAGGCTATGAACTTTGCTATGTTTTTTTTGTTTTTCAGTTTTATATTATGATAATCTCCTTGTATGCATTGTTACTTGCTGGGCGACAACTTTTTATCTGTACAGAAAAGGATTGGCACGGTAAGTAGTTGCCATGACAACTATTATAAAGGAAAATTTTCTTTCTCCAATACCTTTAAATCTGTTTGTTTTGGATCAGCCTGTCACATCCTTGGCCAGTAGTGACATTTTACAGCACAGAAAGTTAATGCCTGTATATATCAATTATCCCAAAAGGTCTTAAGTTTCTAGTTAGCTATTATCTTTAGTAATACAAGGCCAGGGTACCATGTTGTTAAACACAGAAAGTCTTGTTTTGTAGCATGACGCTTTTATAGGCTGTAACTTGGTAATTTCGTTAATTACTTTTGTTGTTTCAATTAACTTATAGTAATGCCAGAGCAACCAGCACCCGAGTTAACCACAATGCAATGCGCGTGCCTATATGCCGTGACTCAGGAAGGGTTTAATCACCCAGCTGGTGCTGGTACTAACAAACTTTCTCATCTATAGAACTAATCATAATTATTTTAAAAGCTCAAGTGCAGTGTCACAAAAAATCTAGAACAAAACTTATATATAGGTAATTATTTTAAAAGTGTTTTTAAACATCTTAATTGAAAATAACAAGAGAAAGATTCTGATGGAAAGAGAGGCATATAAAAAAATCACACTGCAGTTGAGTAATGTCTTCAGTCTTTTGCTTTTGTATGTCTGCTGTTACACCTCAAAACCCTTATCACTATATATGTTGTTCAAATTAAAATTGCTATAAGTGGAGAAAAACACATAAAATGGGTAATCAAATGAGAGATTGCAATTTTATTATCATGATGATAACCCTGTTTTTTACATCTTTCATTTTATGTTTATGCCAAAAATCGGTGGCAGCAAAGGTAGCTCTAAATTGATTTTTATTTTTGCAAGAAATAATCAGTTGCTAGCCCATTTTGAATTACGCTCAATTTCTCACAAACAAAGCCTTGAAGTTGAGGACAAGTTCTTGCTCCAGATATTTTTATTAACTCTATTTTAAGAACCTAGCCTGGCCTTAAAGTTTGTGAGCAATGGATCATAAATAAGAAGGATAAGCTACCAAACAGATTAGAGTGAACAATGCCATTACATTACGAGAAAATTGAAGGAAAATGAGGTTTTCGAAGAAACAACTTTCTGTGCATTATTGCGGGGCATTATTGCACTTCATATCAGTTTCTCTAAAAAAAGGCACAAACCTTTTATTCCAAATTTATTTTATGTACTTTTCTTCAGTCCTTGATTGGCAGATTTAAACAGTTGCACAGAGGTATTTAAAAAAACTTGAAATTGTCTTCTTTGATTACTTAGTAGGCATGTTATGTTGGGAAAGGTTTGAAATGAAACTGATTCTAGCTTATTTTTCTTATGTTATGTTTGTTAGAATTCATAAAATATTAAGGTACTGCAATTTGTTTGAAATTATTTTTTTTTACAAATACCATAAAATCCCACGTTAAAGTCCTCCGGTTTTAAGCTCTCTCCCCTATCTGGGCATAAGCCAATTCAGATATAAAAGATATCACCTAGATATAGGCCCCCCTGTTATATATAAACCCAACTAGAACCCCTAATAAAGTTGTATAAACCCAGGGCTATACATGGGATTTTACGGTATCCTATAAGCTATTTATATTTTATTTAAGTAACTTAAGGGGGGAGGGGGAGAGTGAAAGGGTCTGTGGATTGGCAGATTTGGTCAGAAATTTCATTTGCATTGCGGATTTCAACAATAATTTCAGCAGATCTGCGGATCCAATAAATCTGATGGATTTGGATTTTGGCAAAAAACTTGTGTGGATTACGGATTCAAAGCATAATTCTAGCCGAACTGTGGATCTTTCAATGGCTGGATTGACAGATTTGGCACTGAAATTGTGCGGATCAGCAGATCCTGTACCCCCGTTTCACCCCCCCCCCCTAAACTACTACCACCAAGAATTGTAAAATAACCAGCTTGCTTGTACCTTCCACAGACTGCACATTCATGCCTCTGGCATCATCCATTCTTCTCATGATATTCTTGGTATTCGAGGGACTCCTGTTTGGAATATTTACCCTTGTTATGCTGTGTTCGCAAGTCACATCAGTTATGAAGGATGAAACGGTTAGTTGCAAATGGGATTGGGGGGTATAGGAACTTGAACACCTGAGGGGGTTTGGGGGCACTTTGACACACCCTTTTTAAGAGGAAAAAACGTAGGTTTTTTTTACTCCTATATCACGGTTGAATCAGCAAAACTAAAACTAAAAGTTAACTTGCTATATGCGGATAAGTAAGTCAATTATTATTAATTTAAATTTTTTTTTCAGGGAATAGAATATTTGAAGAAAGAGAAGAGGTTTAAACAATCATCTACGTAAGTCTGAAAACTCTTTTCAAGTGGGGAAGTTTTCTTTCTTTGTTACTGTCTTTGACCAGTTTTGCAAAACATTTGGTGTTTCTAATAATTATTCATTGTGCTTTAGGTACGAGAACTTGCAAGACGTCTTCGGAGGGAACTTTTCAATGTCGTGGCTCTCGCCGTTTACAAAACCACCGAGTCAACGTTCATCGTATTATTTTCACGAAGTCTAACTGCACAGTGACAAGAAATACTCGCTTGCCTCCGCCTGGCACGTGGAAATTAGGAAACATCTGCACTGCCGACTTGCCCAAGAACTCATCTTTCCAAAGAGTATCGATAAACTTGTTTTTGGAGGGGGAGGCGCCACAGCTAAATCAACCAAAGAGATGCTTGGAACCTGACTCTCACCCAGAAACGAACGATTAATAAATTTAACGGAATCTTCGAGCGAAAATTGATAAATTTCCCAATGTTCCCGGCAAATAAACATGGACGACAAAGTATGTAAAGTAGCGAAGAATTTTAACAGCGTCGAGAGATACCCGAAAAACGATGAACTTTTTAACTGTACTTGTATAAGTTAGTGCACCTTATGGTAACATGTAATTTGTTAAAGTATGTACATGGATAACTCAACTAAATGTGTTAATTTTTTTTTCTCTTAACGTATAAGATCGTCCATGTTTGCCAAAATTATTTAACATCTGCTCGAATTAATTCTTCATCCAGATAACTCTTTGTACGTGTATACTTGACAAATGACAACTACAATAACTTGATATCTTAGTTTGCTCCAAACTGACACTGCAAACGTCGTCCTTTTCATGGCCAAGATTTATAAAAATTATGAACTTTAACTGAAACCAATGTGTCTGTTCGCCTTTTTTATTTCAAGAAAGCTGTCTCTTGACGAAAAAGCCAGAGGGCCCCAAAGAGCTCAATAAAACTTTACAAAACAAAGGAGAATAACTGTGGCGCATTTTGAGTTTTGTCTTGACAAAAACTTCACGTTTTTAAAACTACCAGTACCTTTGTCCAAATTAATTAAATTTTTCGTCATTAGAATGGAGTTTTTAACCCTGCCAAAGGTAGCGTGCTTTAATACACCCATTTTTTGTATGAAAAGTTGAGGGTGAAAAATCTCGACTATGACCGCCCCCTGGTTAGCCCAGTTGGTAAGGCACCAGTCTGTCGTGCGGTAGGTACTGCCATTGGTCTAACATCGACAAACAGATTCCCCCCCCCCCTCCCAGGGTTAAAAGGGTAAAGATAACCCCAAAGCACCCTAAAAAAAGCGAGGCATAAACATTTTTCATCTTAAAAATACCTTTCGGTTTTGAAATTATCCTCAAAAACACCAATTAAAATTTGAATTTTTCCAGGATAACTAGCGGGTCGGCGCCAAGTTCCCCCTGTGTCGCGCTGAACATGATATACAGTAAAGATAGGCGCGCGCATAATTCGACGTTCGCCAAAAGGCAAAAGACTTTTGTGTTAACTTCTTATCAGTTCGAAAAAGGACTTCAAGCAGTCAACAGCTTGGCGGTTTTTCAACCCTAAAAATACCAGGACATTGGTTTAACAATCCTAAAAAAAATAACTGACTAAAAATACGACGGTCATACCCACAACACAAATATAGGGAGTACCTCCCCCCGGGGGAATTAAACGATAGGCCCCGGGTGGCAGACCTCGATAGAAATAGTCGATAAAAAGCTGCAATTGTGCACGGTCAGAACTGGGACGATTCGGAGCTTTTCCTCTTCAAATCTTACTATCCCCCATAATCTTAACTGTAATCCCTCCACGAAACATTGAACTGCTGTGCTTTGATCGCGGTGTAGGCAGTGTTCCTGCATAGACAGATGTCCGTGTGGCGGATAGAAACGTTAACACACAAATACATAACACAAAACAAAATCTAAGTACTAATTCAATCCACGCC
>JAOBRD020801719.1:17700-30344 GCA_027575215.2 Hydrozoanthus sils
AATATAAAATCAATCTCTAAGAAGATGTAATATAACAGCTGTAACTGTAAGAATGTTTTATTGCAAAAATTCAAAATTATATTTAACGACGCAGAAGCGCAAATGAACTGTAAATAAAGAATGTACATTTTAATAAAGATCACTACAATCGTAATTGTTTTGTATTGAGTTACTTTAGGCCAGCAACGAACGATAGTATTCTTAAAAAACATGTCTTCATTTTATTGATTGCAAACTGTGCAGATAACATTTATGTTAGAGGGATAATAGTGATAGTTAAGAAAAGTTGTTCACAAAGCAGTGGCCGAGCGGTCAGCGTGTTTGACTTAAGTAACCAGTTCGAGCCCAGGTCAGACCCTTGTGTTGTGTCCTTGAAAAAGACACTTCACCAGACTTGTTCCAGTCGATTCAGCTGTACAAACGAGTACCAGTTCTGCTGGAGCTAACCTGTGATAGATTAGTGTCCTGTCCAGGGGGAGTCAAAGACTCATTCGCTGAACACTACTGAAACCGTAGATAAGCGCCGAGAAAGAATTTAAATTAGATACAAGCCGCATTTACTGTTGATGTTCTCTCTGCTTGCCGAGGAACCTCTGGCCTCCCGCCCCAGGCAACAACGTTAGGCCAACGACGGCTTTGATTCCGATACAACCATCACATGACGTTGTACATTTTGAGAGATTCCTACTATGATTATAGATGGTTTTCTTCGTTGTTAGTCATAAATACACCACCAAGATGGTTGGAAAACACAAACTAGTTTTATCAGACCAACGGACAAATTGCCAGAAACAACAACTAAAAGGAAGCCCACTGTACCTTAAGCTTTGGAATAAATATTCTAATACTGCAAACTTCAACTGCATATCGATTTTATAACTTAACTTCGTGTCTTTCACGCTAAATTTATATTTACACTTGTTAACCTAAGCTAACTTCATGCCCAGTGAGAACATTGGTTCTATCCGAAAGCAAATCAGAGTTTGTAACTTTGTGTAACGGCATAAGATTATTATGATTATTAGGCACTCATTAACTTTGTATGCACCAGTTTCGTTAATGCAAAGAAGCTGGGATCGAGTTCGTACTGGAAGCAAACTTACTTCCACATTACCTTCTCTTTTGTTCTCTTTTAAGCTTCCGGTTCTCATCATTCATTTTTAAGTAGTCATTACTAGTTTTGACAGTTTACAGGCTGTTCTTATCAAAGTCGGTGTTCATCACATTTCCTTCTTAACAATGAGTGCTGCTCGAATATTTTGCCATGGAAACCGAGAAACGTCCACCACATTGCCTTTTTCATAGTTTTTCCTCGTTTATAGCCACCTTTCAATCCCAATTGTTTTCCTCTCCTCACTTGTATGATGCTCACATACAAAACAAGATTTTTTGGCCCAGCCAATACTGCCTTGTGTTTCGCACTTAAGCTCTGCAATAACTGATTCTTATTCTAGGCAAAACTTCTGTTAATGTTCGCTTCTTCATTTGGAGTTAAGTTTACGAATACCGATTCGCTAAAAGATGTTATAACTTGTTCGAACATTATCGATAGTTCGTCAAATACTTTGCAAAATCCAAACCTAATTAGAAATCGGAGGTAGATGGGAAGGCGGAGAGTGTTTGCTATTTACAGTGGATGTCTGAAGTGGTGGCAAAGAACCATTCTTTAACGCTGGAGCTGATTTTAGCTCAACAATTTTGTGCAGTTGTCGCTTAACAAGTTTCCAGCCATTTGTTTTGGATTTTCTCGTCGGTTGCGGGCTTTTTTCTACTGATCTTTCAAATGCTTTCGTCCTGAGTTCGTTTAAGGTCCCTTCTAGCCAAAATGTTATCCACGTGCCTTTACCCTGAGTTGAAACAAAAAGAGAACACTCACAGCTTAAACTTTACCCTACTTTGAATAGGCGAGTTTCTGCGGACGTCATTGCTTACATTCTGCTTCGTTAGCATACAACTAAAGTCTCAGAAAGAACAACTGACTTTAAAACTTGAAATTGCTTATCAAAACTAATGAATGACCGAACTTTTGCTCCATAAGTGTAGTTTTAAAGAAGAAGTCATTACTCAAAGATATGCAAAACAGCTGGAGGCAAAAACGATAATGAGCCATACATTCTTTGTAAAATTTCCATTTTTTAAAACCGCATCATGGAAAGGTTACTCAGCATATCAATATCATATTTTCAGAGAAAGTTTGTTCTGCAGAAACATTTCATTATTCACAAGGTTTATTTCTGTACTGAATTGGAAAGAAGAGTGGGTATGCTAGTGAGGCAAAAAACGAAAAAAAAACTTGCCTATAGCGGTAGAATTTGTTTTCAAAAACAGTTTCTTTACAAACACGCGGGATTGTTGGGAGGACACGAGAAAAGGTTTGGATCACGAGCTGAAAGCGATTAATTCAAAATATTTTCTCGTGTTCTCCCAACAATCCCAAGTATTTCCAACAGAGTATGGAAACACAAAAAATATATTCTAAAGCTTTTATAAATAATAACAACTGATGACGTCATTCATTATTTCCATCCAGAATTGAAAAATGGTCCTCGACCAATCAGAGCGCGCGTATTATCGAAATTATTTTATAAAAATGTTTTTTTTGTCTACATTCAAGTTCGCGCAACTAGCCTCGTTCTTGAGTTAAGCTTTTAAAAGAGTATGTTAAGCGAAACGAGGGTAGTTGAATTAGTTGGAATGTAGATAAAAGAATATTTAAGCCGCCGCCATTTATGCCTTAGAGTCTATGGTGATGATAAAAAAAAAGTATTTGCACTATTGCTTTTCTTAATCAACAATGTAGGTCCACAAAACTGTTAGTACCTTTAAGAACACCTCTCCTCTCTCAACTGTTTTGTAGCCACCAATCTGCTCAAGAATATTCCTGGTAGAAGGACTAACGTGGATTCTGAGGGCTAGAAAGCAAAGCACTGAGTCAGCAAAAATCGTAAAACTGAAAACTCAATTTGAAATCTTGAAAACCTAAAAACTGGATGGCAAAGAAAAAAAAGTGACGGAATGCAGTTGATTAGGTTCCGTACATATTTTGCTTTTAATCAATCGAGAATGACTGTGCTCTGTTTCCTTCGAGCCCCCGCTAATTTCAACTGCTTTTTATTTCCCATTCGGAGGTCAAATTAACGGAGTTACACTGTATTAAAGGCTATAACAAGAAAGTGTTTCGAAGATTTCTCTACAAACGAAAATTGTTATTGCGTACCTTACCTCATCTAAAACTTAAACTTTAAGAGGAGAAGAAGCCTTACCCTCTCCGTTCGATTCCATCCGCGAGGCGGTGTTCACCGTGTCGCCAAACAAACAATAGCGAGGCATCTTCAAACCAACAACACCGGCCACCACGGAACCTAAAAAACAAATGATGTTGGTCACAAAAATGCACAGTTAGACCCCAATAATTCGAACTCGAATAATTCGAAGTCCCCGCTAATTCGAAGTAAAGTTTATTTCCCTTGGTTTTACCCCACTTTTTTTAGTCATTTTACCTCGGATAATTCCCATGGAACGGATTTTACCCTGATAATTAAGTTACCGGGTGAATGAAAAAGAACATACGCTGTCGGAAATTGATATATTTATCAAATATTTACGGTCTAAAACAGTTCACGACGCGATTATTTCTTCGTAATTATTTTTTGTAAAACAGTTCACAGTGCGTTAATCCCTTTATGCGGGCATGTATTGAAATGTCGATGTGATGAAAAACCATAGGCTAAGCATCTTCATATTGGTCACTGTTATACTTACGTTATTTTTTCTTAGAAATTAAAACAAAAAAACTGTTTTGTTGATTAAAGCAATTGAAATATGTCCAGAGACCACAAACGGCTCACTAACGTGGTGAAAACAGGGCAAACAAAGCTGTTCAAGGGTGAAAACGGCGAATTTATTCTTGACCCCACCCTTATAATTCGAGCCCCCGATAATTCGAAGTTCGACTTCGAATTATCGGGATTCAACGGTATTACTAAAAATTGTCTTAATTGATCATTTTTTTTAAATGTGTTCTAACTGCAACTCGCATCGATTTTGTGTGGAATGCCTTTCCTTCTTGACATACACGGTTTTTTTTCAATTTTACATTCGTTTTCTCGTTGATCTGCTGCTTTTCAGAAAAATCCTCACTACAATGATGCCCTTTTTAATTTTCTTCAAGTATTTGAAGACCGTTTTCTTGTTAGGAAGCTAACTAGTTTCACAAACACAGCATTTACCAGCTCCCTTGAAACGCAAATAGGTTTCTTTGACTTTTGGCCAAAGACTTACAAAAACGAACAAATAAAGATTATAACATTCTGTAGCTTGTCGGTATAGAAAGTGGATTCTACATAAGAAAACGCTATCTTTTTGTTGCTAACTAGAGCACACTTTTTCAATGCAAACCTTCTCGTTTTATTTCTTACCGCTGTGAATTCCTATTCGAAGCTTGAGCTGTTGTCCCGGTTTGTGTCGAATTGTAAAGTTATTAATCTCTCTGCGCATGTGCAGCGCCATACTAGCAATTTCTCCAGCGTGCTGGAGACCATTTCTGATTGGTAGCCCGGAAACCACCATGTATGCATCTCCTATCGTTTCAACCTGCAAAAAAGAGATTTGAAAGTATTTGAAGTTAACTGAAATCTTGTCACAAAAAGTGACCAGGGCTGCGTTGTTCATAGGCTATTACACTTTAACCCTGAGTTAAACCAAAAATAAAAGGAGTAATTTCTTCTCTAAAGAAAGGTTAACAGTTCTTATGAAATAGTACTTAGAGTTTCCACGGAAAAAAACTTCTCAATTCCAAAAATACATCTCATATCAGTCTTTTTATGGTTAGGAATAAGAACTTAGGTTAAATTATTAACCCCGGTTTAGTGCTAATCGGCCTTTGAACAACTGGACCCTGACTGCTTCTCTTTATAATTTAGCTACACAACTACACCCCTCGTGCTTCGATCACTTGTTTGGGTTGCATGCATCAACAAATCATGGAATAGTAACGAGAGCGCAGCCAACACAAAACGACATCGGATTAATAAACGGGTTTTTCTGGTTCACTTTTTTTTCATACCTAACTCATCTTACTTGTTTCATTTTATTACGTCAAGACTATATGCATACATAGTAGAAACATAGTTGGGAATATATATCACAGAGACACTTGCATGCGCTTATGAAACCGGCAGGATTCAGGATTGCAGGATTTGGAAAGAGCATTTATTAATGTCAGACCGAGGGTTCGACGGACGGACCAAGCGCAACGGGGTTAGTACCACATGGCAGAGCTCAGAGATTTTCCAGTAACGGAGTTAACGAGTTATCTATTATATTGCTTTCTTCGAGTTTAGCTATTAATTTTTAAAAAAAGAAAGGAAAATATAACAAAAAAGAAAGAGTTTATAATACCCGCTGGCGTTATAAATAACGCTCTCATCAGCCAATCAGATTCTTGTCAACCCATACAATAAAAGAGAAAATTAAGTAAACACGAATTGCACGTGTAAATTTCCAAAACCCAGAAGAGGTATTGAAGACCAATAATGATAGTAAATATGTTAGGAACAAACTAAAAGACATACCTTGTATACGTCATAGTTGTTTATGATGCCGTCGAATAATGTATACAAATCGTTCAGTAAATCCACAACCTTGAGTAAAAGTAAAATTGCACTGAAATTAAAATTTGGTTCAAAGAAGTTATGAAGTCGAGGGATCAACAATAGAGTGAACCTTTATCACGAATAAGTTTAGTCGTTGTAATTACTAGGAAAATTTTCAAGTTTGTTAAAATGTTCAAGAAACTAAATAAAAATCTGTAGATTTACCTGAAAGGGAGTGCTTTCTGATGACAGTGCTGTGAATCCAACAATATCACTGAAGAATATAGAAACCGATTCGAATTTTTCCGCTTCCACGGCCTTACCAAGAAGGAGGTCACGTGCAACAGATCTGGAGGAGTCAAAGGCAACGCGTAATAAGACTTCCTGCTACAGAAATTGAATATCTCTCAAATTATTTTCTCTTTCACTTGATTCATGTTCCAACGAATATTTGTACCAGCGAATATTTAACAATCATTCCATTCGCGCTTGTTGGTTGTGAGATGGTAAATAGACAAAACGGCGCACCGTTTTTTTTTATCTAAGGATATCATATTTAACTTTTTATCCTTTGGAAAACTTTGAAAGGAAAAATCATTTATTGCCAAGAACGCTAAAAAAACCGTCAGAAATATATGGACCTTAGTGCATCATATTACGTCTCTCGGTGTATTGTTTAACCAATTCCCACACTATGAGCTAAACAGAGGATTAGGTCGTTTATCGTTCTCGATTCGAACCCCCCTAAAATGAACATCAGAAAGAGCTTACGGTGGCAGCATCCTGTGCAACAGGTTGACTGTCTTTCTTTTTTCGTCTGCAAGCTGGGACGTTCGTTCCTCCACCAAGTTTTCCAAATTGTTAGCATATTTTTCCAACATATTTACCATGTTGTCCATAATGTTGACTTGCCTGAGGGTATAATTATATACTAAAGTGTGATCGCACATGTATTTTCAATGAAAAAACAGACTAACGAATTCTGATTGAAGAGTTGTACATATGTGCTGGTGAGGAGACAGCCAGTAACCCTAAGGGCACTTCGACCTCACGGGTCAGAAGGAACTAAGCCTTCACTGAACCGTCAGAAACTCCTTTGAGCCTGAGTGTAATAGCAGCCGTTCAAAGCTGCATTCAGCCTTTCTGTTCCTCGTCAGCATGGTTTAGCTAACAGAAAGGCCACTGCTCATACTTACGAATTAAGAACTAATATAAAATTATAAGTTAATTCACAAACAACTTTTAAGTAATAAAATACAAAACAGTTGGAGCAAAATAACGTATCGCGGATCCCATATTTTTTGAATACATTATTTTTGTGTCCGGCAACAAACGAGCCTTAACCAAATTTGGGTAGTTAAAACTAAGAGTTTCAGGTGTATATAAGTGACTCATATCACTTTGCCTAAACATTTTATGTATAGTACAGACCTAAATTTTGTTACATGGATCACTTATTTACAATGTCTAAATGTCACGTTTCTCTTTTATTTTTATCTTTAGTTTTCTGTGTTCACCATAAGCTATTTCAGCCCAAATTTGGACACTCGAATAAATTTGTTACGATAAACTACTTACCTTCCATTACTAAGTTTCCGCACTTGTTTCTTCACCTCGCTGAAATCGGGTCTAGCCTCCGGTACCTCGTCCCAACATCTTTCTGTTAACGCTTTTAGTCCCGGTAAATCAGACGTGCTAGCGTTACTTAACTTTGGACGGAAAGGAGGGACTTCTCGACAGATAAGTCGCTGAGTGATTTCTGCAACAAAGGTAACAAACCTGTAAGTCTTAAGCATTGAATATCGGGAGTAAGAAACCAAAGTAGTACAGTAATATAGTATAGCTTTATTACTGCAAATGCTGGAGAATCAGAAGAACAAAAGAAGCCCTCCTAATCGACCGTCACCAACCATCCCTAAACATGCAACTTTCTGCATTTCACTTATCACTCTATCCCAACAATGAATTACCTAACCCTGGCAATTTGTAATTATATTTTCTCCCACTATACTGTCGATCATTTACAAACTGCGCTTTACATTTACAACATGATTATGATCAAATTGATCAAACATGTTTGCTGCTTTTGCATAAACACCAAAAAAGGGTTTTATACCTATATACTATTCAAAGTATAGCTCAAATTTTTCTATAAGCTCGCTATGCACTCCTATGACGATACTTTGTTGATAAATTACTTTACCCTTTTCCTCTTTAAAGTAGTCGGACTAACTGTGTATAGTTTTAGAAAATCCCTACGCCCCCATACACTAGATAGAAACTGGAAAGGCATGGTACAAGGGAAGTTGTGCTGTATTTATGGTGTATTATGGAGTTTAAGGCAAGCTTTGAAGTTCTGGCAAGTTTTCGATTATATTGCACGTGGCCCATTAGCCGGCGCTTATCTTCGGTTCCCGTATACGTAGTGTTAATCGCGATTGGTGACAATCCTTGATTACCACTGCTTGGACAGGATACTAATCCAGCGCAAGTTAGCCTTCATCAGAAGCTGGTACTCATTTATACAGCTGAGTCGACTGCAGCAGTTGTCGTAGCGGAGCCCGAACTCGCGCATCTAGAAAGCCGCTCTGCAACTCCGCCCCTGAAGGTAAACTTAAAACCCGGCAAGGTGATATATCCAACCTTTTGGTTCCGAATGATAATACGCGAGATCGAAAGGACCCGATCTCGTTTGGATCTCTTGAAGGATAATTCCAAAGCTGTACACGTCTCCTTTTTGCGATCCCAGTGCGGATTGTCCTTGCCGCAGTTGCTCGGGAGCACTCCATAGCATGCCTGCAAGAAAATGATAATAAGACAATAAAACCGAAATTTTTCCAGCTGGGTCTGGAATTTCGGTAGAGCTCGTACAAATGCTTGGCGGTTGGCAGATCGAACTTTTCTATTAGTTTTAAGGTTTTCTTTTTGTTAATGCAAACGCATTTTAGACATGAAGCCCCATACCTGATTGGAAACGTTATAGACATTGTGTTGAAAGACAGCTGAAACTTATTTAAAAACATATTTCTATTCCTGATAAAAAGAACGCAAATATAATTCATAAACCAAGGGAAAGTGTGACGTCATGATCTATATTCATAAGCCACATCATTGCTAGAATGTTTAATTATGTTACGTTTTGGTCAATTTTTCTGTAATGACACTTACGATAATACTTTGCGTATTCTCCCTCCTCCTCTTTTTCTGTTTGATTGGCTTTAAACCTGCGTAGCCCATAGTCTGTTATCTTAAGTACCCACCGTCCGTCAACAACGCAATTCGAGGACTTTAAGTTTCCATGAAGTTTGATTTCTGTACTGTGAAGGTATGACATACCCTGAGAGCAAATAAACATATTTTACGTCAATAAGATGGCTGCAGGTAGCACTGAAAATGGAGACACCGACAGACCCGCCACACACGAAAAAAAGTTGTGCGCTTTTTTCCATATGAACGGTTAAGGGCGCTTTACAATGACCAGTTTACTTCCAGTGGAGGTGCCTCAGGCAGCTGCCTCGAAGCCGTCCATGTACGCTGGTACTCATTGCATTGAAGATGATTGAAATCCGAGATTACTTTAGAGGGGAAAAAGGTCAACACATTTTTAACTCCGACCAGACAGGGAGTAGAACCTAGGGTTGGAAGACGTAGATAATACCACTGCGCCAACCCCTCAGATTATGGCTCCTTCCGACTAGATCTAGAAACTGTGTTCGTAATTCTGTTTATTTTTCAGGTTTCTTAAAACTTGTCTACAAAATAACCGTAACTGCAAAGCTGATCCTAGAATAGTGCATTTATGTTTATTAAATAAGTACCTAGTCTACTGTAACTCACACTTAATATAATGAGAAAACAAATAAAACACAACTTTCTTACCTTGACAATGTCTGTGATAAGGGAAGTGATAAACATTTTGTCCAATTTTACATCTTCATTCTCAAGTATATCCTACAAAAACAGCACATAGTCTAATGAGTCATGGCGACAATGCAACGTGTTCAACTTTTAAATAAAATCCCGAAGGAACACCTAACAGAAAATTGATTTTATCTAAATGTTGTTCTACCTAAAATTTTCCCTTAAATTTTTGTTAGAGTCTTTACTTTTTAAATTTTAAATGCTGCTGTACTGTACTTTCCCTTGTCGCAAAACTTACTAGTTGTATCATTTTCTTCTCTCAGATCCTGTTATCTGTTTTAGAATATTACATATTAGCTTTATGTAGAACTTTGAGGCTATAACAACTACTCTATTAGACTCCGGGCTCTAATACAGCCAAATCGTTTGTATCTTTATTGAAAAAAAAACCAGCTGAGTACAGAATTAAAAAGATTTTTATAACTGTTGTTGACGTTGTTGTCTGTCAGAACTATTGCTCGAAATTGCAAACTATTCGAGAATACACCATAACAGGAAACTGAATTTACCTGTAGGCTTCCTTTTGGACAGTATTGAACAAGAATGCAGATGTGAGGCGCCACTACGCAAGCACCGAAAAATTGAGTCAAGTTGTCATGACGAAGATCCCTCATCTGCAATAATGAATGTTACCAGATAACTTTAGGAAAATGTCTCATTAAATCAATTGTCTTTGCTTTTTAAAGTCTTTCAATAAACGTGCCGCACTTACGCAGTTTGAGCAGATGCTAAAGAGAAGCCATAAAACACTGTTATACCTTCAGCCAATTAGATTTACCCGCTCCAGTCAGATGTGATTTTATCATCACCTTCATTGGTGACCAAACTTTACATGGACGACGGAAAAACAAGTTGAATAACAATATAACGCTTGGTAGTCGGTCGCATTTTGAAAACTGCAAGAACTCTTTATAATCATCTATAAGGTTGCTCACTCAAAAGAGTTAAAATTTAATTGTAACATAAAAGTTGTATTGAAAGTCCTTTTAAACAAAGTATTTAATCGTATTGTACTGCATCCAATTGTATCGTACTGTTCTAGCTATGTTCTACGCAATCATTTTGTGTTGTAACGTATTAAACTGTTTTACATTTTACTGTGCCGTATTTTTTGAAATTGCACTGTAATACTCAGAAGAAGAATGATAAATCTAAATCCGCACAAACGATTATTTGAACTGAATCTCACCATTTTGAGCTCTTTCTTGATTTCTCGACTAAGTTCCAGTTGTTTCTTGTACACACGCTTTATCGCTACCATATTGGACTATAAGAATACAAATTTTTCTATATTAGTTAGAAAACCCTATATAACCAATGTGCAGTAATCTCTAACTCTGTCATAGCCGGTCCCAAGCCGGGAAGACACAGGAGAAAGGTAAGGCGAGAGGTTAGTACTCTCCACCATAAAAATTTAATCATGCTACAGAAATGTCAACAAGAGAAATGGAAGAACCTTGTTGACGGCCTATATCCCAGGGGGGTGATATGCGATAAGTAAGTAAGTTATCTCTAAAAAAACTTTTTTTGTTGTTGTTATCGTTATCATCATCATTAGTATCAGATACAGAAGTATAGTGCTATTATCATTGTTGTTTTTATTATTTTATCATTATTATCATTATTACTATTATTATTATTAATATTATTAGTATAATTTTTATATTATCATTATTATTAGTAGTAGTAGAAGTAGCAGTAGTAGTACTAATAGTAGTAGCAGTAGTAATTGTAGTAGCTTCGTCAGCCTTCATTTAATTTAATCTAACTATGTAATTCTATATGAGTGTAATTGAAGTTCTAGAAGAAGAGCCATTACTGGATTATACACGCAAGTCATATATATTTATAATGATAAACAATTGTTATTATTAATATTTTTTTTGTTATTTTTATCATTATTAATACTATTATTATTATTTTAATTAGGAAAATTTCTAGATTTTAATAATGATTCAAAACGTTAATATTTTTAAATGAATTTCGAAATAAATGTTACTATCATTAAAATTGTTATCATTATTATTTTTGATGTTACTATTAATATTAATGTTATTGTTATTGTTATTGTTATCATTGTTATAGTACGAACATTGACACGTCATACCCTGTATGTGCCGACAGTGGTAAACATTTGACGTCCCGCTATGTTCGCCGTACTGTCGTGTGACACCAGGCTGACCTGTAAAAAAATAGTAGATGTAGAATTAGATTAAAGGAGAACTGAAGTCAAAACAGTTGAGGCTAACTCAAAAATAAAAACTATGAAAAGTGTAATTACTTAGTTCCTTTTTTCCTTTTCTTTTGTCGGTTAGCACGAAATGCTGGTAATAGCTGGTTCTTCCACGAATTTTGTTGTAAGACATCGCAGGCGCCAAAATCCGTGTCAACGATTGTTTATTATGTTAGTGGTTGGGAGAATGTTTACAATATTCCAAGTTTGCTGTATACAACTCGAAGAATGTGTTATTCAAAACGATGGATAGAGTTCAGTTCTTAGGGTTTGCTTTAGCCTGCCGAATATGGCTTGCCTTGATCCCCACCGTAACGTCATTAGCAACCGCTAAAAGGAGTTTCTGAGCCGTCGGTACAAGAAACGAAAAGCCGACTTAATTGGCTGTGAATATGGTTTCTCAAAACGAAAAAACTTCATATTTCTGTTATTAAAAAGTTAAACAACTTGGTAGTTGTGAGAAAAAAGCATTTGTCTTTTTTACTTCAGAAAACAAATTTCAACTCCATACAGTTGTTACGAATTACCTGACTTCGCAGTGACCCCATTTGTCTCGTGTGAACCTGAATTTCCCTATAATTGACTTTCCATAGTTGAGAAGCCAGCTCCTTTTCTATCTTTTGTTTTCTGTTGAAACAATTAAAAAAACTTTTACTTGAAAGGCGGATATTAGATGTCATTGTGCCTACAGAAACAAACCTCCAAAAATCCAAACACCGAGAGATTAAACAAAATGACCCTGAGAGAATTACGAATGGTTTATTGACGACAATCAAACCCTTCAATAACCCATTATTGAAATAACTTAGACAAAAATTTTATTGGGGAAGATCGCATGACCATATTTCAAAAGAGGTTTAGGCGGGCTTATGAACGGATGGGCCTATATCGGGGGG